>JAODKM010000038.1:531421-556006 GCA_026780845.1 Petrocephalus sullivani
GGTACCAATAGCTGGGACGCAGAGCTGGACACACAGCTGTTCCACCATCAACTCCCCACCCCCCACTTAAGGCCCCAACTGTACATTAACTGCTGTTACTCTGTCTACAAGTCATGTGGTGCGGAAGCCTAAATAGTGGCTCGCAACCAAGTTCCTGCTATGCCGTGATCATAACTTGAGACAACATGGATTTGGCTGGAAAGAGCTGGTTGTGTGGCGACTATTGAAAATGCTATAACGATGCCATTTGGATTAATAATAATTATGATTTATTTTTTTCCCCTAACTCTCAGTCTGCAGTATTTCTGAGCCAGATACAGATTAAATCGCTTTATTGAATTGTCAAATCGCGCTAATTACTTTCGTTCAGCAGGAACGCTGTAGGGTGTCGAGACAAAAGACCTCCCCGGCAGCGAGATCTGTACTCCTGCAGAACGCGCACCTCATAAATCACTTTCCAGCTAAGTGAGGCCAGGGGTCCAGCCCAAACTCTGCCAAGAATTGTGGGGGTCCTGGTGCCACTGGCAAACCCGTGCCACCGTCCCGCATGTACCGGTGACTGTGCTCACAGGCGGAGTTTAAAAATGCGCCCGGCGGATAGAAATTTTTCCTCGGCCTCCTCGTCTTAAACAGCCAGGCAGATCCAAACACCCGGGGCTGTATGTGTGGGGCACAGAATACCTCACGAACACCACAGAACCCCATTTGTATACAGAAGAATGTAAATCAATGAATTTCCATTGACTGGAATTCCAGCTTTTCTTTAGTGCCGTTTCTGCTCTGAACCTCGCTGAACATTCTATGGTCTGGTGCGGCGTAAACACAAGGAGCAGGGGCTTCTGGGAAGGGTTTCCAGCTGGCCTGTCAATGTCAGGAATTTTTAACCCTTCCTTTCACCCTCCATCCCAGCCCTCAAGGGGACCTTCCGCGTCTGTTAGTTACAAAAACAAGAACCACAGAACAATGAGCCAATCGTCTCTCTATTAATAGGCATGGAGGTGTCAGTAGAGATTCTCCGCTGTGCAGTGAAGACACACGCCACGGCTTCCCTCGTCTCCTCGGCTCTGAAGTTATGAGGATGGCGCAGTTCTGTGTCTGGCAAGAACTCGGCTGTCTCCTCCTTTTGTAGCATCTTCTCTTTCTGAGTCTTAAAGTAACAATGAATTATTCAAATTAGAGTGGCTCCACGTTCTTATGTGTTATTTTTACGCGAGCATCTGGTTGGTCGGCTAAAGCCTTGAATTTAAAAAGGGGCCCCAGGCGAGTATGTCATCCTGATGGGATGCATAATGATGGAGATCAAGCCACACATCTGTGGGTGGTGGGAGGGAGCACATTTTTTTAGGTACTGTTTTGTTCCCAGTTCTGCAGGTTTTCCTCCTGCACACAGAAGCTGAGCATTTTGCATCACTAGGTCTGGGGGGGGCGGGGGGGGTATGGACCTGAAGGGGGTCGGCCCTCCCCCCTGCAGTAATGGATGGCTCATTGTCCATCATGATCCTCGAGGGTTTTCTCCTTTGTAATTCTCTTGTTTACTTTTCCACTAGGCATGCGATGCACTCTCATCCCATTCAGAAAGGGCCAGTGCAGGCATTACCACGGTTCCGTGACACTGTACACCCTGCACGGCTTTGAGAAACATACTGGAGCTTTGCTGTACATGGTGGTGTCGATGGCTCCATGTGAATACAGGGCTATTCTGCGTGCACTACTTAGGGGAACCTATTGTATAGTCAGTGTCCTCATTTTGGTTTGGATGGTGTAAAGAAGGTCAGAAACATTATAACCATATATATGTTGTCTTTTTGCAAAGAATGCATTGACAGCACATTATTTTTATTACATAGTTTTACAGAAAAAATATTCTTAAGAATGTTCCAGATATGTTTTAAAGTGTATTAAGGAATGCTTAACGTAATGTGGGTGTGAAATCCCTGTCTAAGAAGAGAAGATTATGGAGATTTACTGGGCCAGAGATGACCTCTGCAGGGGGGAAGGGCAGCAAGGTATTATGGGATATGCAGTGCAGAAAGTGATGTTGCTTCTGGTTAGACGTATGGAGCGTGGCTGGCATAAGAGGTGAGGTGAAGCACACATCTGCTTAGCAGCAAGGTATTATGGGATATGCAGTGCACAAAGTGATGTTGCTTCCGGTTAGACGTATGAAGCGTGGCTGGCATAAGAGGTGAAGCACACACCTGCTTAGCAGCAAGGTATTATGGGATATGCAGTGCACAAAGTGATGTTGCTTAGACGTTTGCTTAGACGTTTGCCGGTTAGACGTATGGAGCGTGGCTGGCATAAGAGGTAAAGCACACACCTGCTTAGCAATAAGGTATTATGGGATATGCAGTGCACAAAGTGATGTTGCTTCTGGTTAGACGTATGGAGCGTGGCTGGCATAAGAAGTGAAGCACACATCTGCTTAGCAGCAAGGTATTATGGGACATGCAGTGCACAAAGTGATGTTGCTTCTGGTTAGACGTATAGAGCGTGGCTGGCATAAGAAGTGAAGCACACATCTGCTTAGCAACAGGGTATTATGGGATATGCAGTGCACAAAGTGATGTTTCTTCTGGTTAGATGTATAGAGCGTGGCTGGCATAAGAAGTGAAGCACACATCTGCTTAGCAGCAAGGTATTATGGGATATGCAGTGCACAAAGTGATGTTGCTTCTGGTTAGACGTATGGAGTGTGGCTGGCATAAGAAGTGAAGCACACATCTGCTTAGCAGCAAGGTATTATGGGACATGCAGTGCACAAAGTGATGTTGCTTCTGGTTAGACGTATAGAGCGTGGCTGGCATAAGAAGTGAAGCACACATCTGCTTAGCAACAGGGTATTATGGGATATGCAGTGCACAAAGTGATGTTTCTTCTGGTTAGATGTATAGAGCGTGGCTGGCATAAGAAGTGAAGCACACATCTGCTTAGCAGCAAGGTATTATGGGATATGCAGTGCACAAAGTGATGTTGCTTCTGGTTAGACGTATGGAGTGTGGCTGGCATAAGAAGTGAAGCACACACCTGCTTAGCAGCAAGGTATTATGGGATATGCAGTGCACAAAGTGATGTTGCTTCTGGTTAGACGTACGGAGCGTGGCTGGCATAAGAAGTGAAGCACACACCTGCTTAGCAGCAAGGTATTATGGGATATGCAGTGCACAAAGGGATGTTTCTTCTGGTTAGACGTATGGAGCGTGGCTGGCATAAGAAGTGAAACACACACCTGCTTAGCAACAAGGTATTATGGGATATGCAGTGCACAAAGGGATGTTTCTTCTGGTTAGACGTATGGAGCGTGGCTGGCATAAGAAGTGAAGCACACACCTGCTTAGCAGAGCCTTGAACAGGTGGCGGCTAATCGATTTGGCCGCGCGAACCGTGCAGAAGCAGCTTGGAGGGGGATTCGGTTAAAAATACGCCACGCACTGACACATGGAACATTAGCGCGCGCCGCACACGTCTGTCTCGCATGACATGAAACACAACAAACTTGATCCGAGGTGCATTACACAGAATACTGATAAAATAAACACAAGAATCACGCAGATCGCATCAGATGGAGGGCTGCTTGTTTTCCTAATAGCTAGTTGTGTAAGATGATTGCATGGTACAAATCATGCTTACTTATTAGTAAGACAATTGACAGTTACATTCCAATATTTCATAGAACTGTTTATTTTGGATTTTGGATTTGATTTATAAACATACAGGATCAATAAATCTGTCAACCACAGCTTATAATTGCAGTGATGGGGCCTGGTATCTGTGCACCACTTTTTACATCAGCATGCATTGTCTTTTGTCACATGGTTGCACTGTGCTGACCCACACTGCCAGGACCAGTGCAAATACTCTGCACCCAATGGCACCTAATGTCATTCTGCAGCTGCACCCAATGCAGATTGATGCCGTGGTTTGTTGATTATACATTATGCAAGTCTGCTCCATTGATGGGCATAAACACCCTATTACAGGCCATAGGCCAGGGCGCCCCTCTACATTTTAAGTACTTTTACATTTGCATTATTTGGCATTTATTTGCTTGTATCCAAAGTAATGGGCATTTTTGAGAGAAAGCTGATTCAGACAAACCAATCTAGGGCAGTTGGGGGACTTTCTGTGGGTCCCCAAGGACTGGATTGGGAAACGCTGTACTATGTGTGTCTATAACTATAACTGTAACTGTCTGTAACTATAACTGTATAATTATACTGTGCTTAGCAGTGACAACATTTTTAATGCGTTTATGTTTATGCATTTAATACAAAGCATTTTAGTCATTTAATCAAAATCAATCACAGCCTAGGAAGGTATAAATGGAACACTGAATTGCATGTTGTACTGTATTAACTGTGAGAGTTTTGGGATATAAATTACCCAATATATATCCCAAACATACTATTAAGTTATGTTTTTAATGTAAAACCTTTCTCTGTTAATATTTATTATACTGTGATGTTATTATACCCATGTTAGTTGTTTTTTTTTGCTTCAGCGCCCCCTCTGGTAGGTTTAGGCAGGCACAAGTTTTGTCCTGAGACACGCCTACAAAGTCCATTCTGATGAGGGAGGCTAATCACCTTACAGATGACAAATTGTGACGTGTCATCAGCCTGAGGTTGGGGGACGAGGAAGGTTGGGGCGCTTCGACTCCCGGCGGCACTGAATAACACCGCACGAGTGCGCCGTGCGTAATTGTAATAGCATGGTGAGTGTCACTATGAAAGGTGTCAGTCACAGAGAAAATAACAACACTCAACATTCGCAGCAAGGAACCAGCCAAAGAACTGAAGTGGGTGATCAAATCAGTTTTAAGAATGGGTCTCCCGAGGGCTGGCCATCGTTCCTTTCCATCATGGCAATCATGTCGCTGTTCTGTCGGCTGCTTGTGTCGGGGCTCGGGGATGTGCCTGCCACGCGGCTCGCTCTGTATCGCCTGGCAGGGCGCGGAATGGGCCGCGGCTCGGGGATGTGCCTGCCACGCGGCTCGCTCCGTATCGCCGGGCAGGGCGCGGAATGGGCCGCGGCTCGGGGATGTGCCTGCCACGCGGTTCACTCTGTATCGCCGGGCAGGGCGCGGAATGGGCCGCTGCTCAGGGATGTGTGGGGCTGTGCCACAGCAGCAGTAAGAATAGCACGGAGTAAGGCCCCAGAATGTACTGCTATGTACACTAGTCCCTAAATCAAAGTTGTTGCAAAATGGAAACAGACAAAATTCTTATTGTGCCCTGGAAAGTGTACTTGCAACAATGAGATTTTAGTAGCGATTCATCAAACTTCTGATGCACCAAGATCTGGCTTCCTTTAGATTTGGCCCGCCTCTGTCACACTGACTTCCGAGAACTTGGCAATTCAGCCAGAAATTCAGGTACCTAGAGCACTGATTATCCTTCAGTACTGAGATTCTGGCATCTCTAGATCCAACCAGCTTATGTTACACCGAGATCCAGGTACCTGGGTGTTCTGCCAGCTTTCGAAACACTTGAGGAATAAAACACGGCTTTCTAGGTCAGCTACTAGGTTTCTGCGTCTCACTTGGGACACTATACTTACGTCCATTTTTAGGACACTGAACGCCTTATATTATAGCGCCAACAATCAGATTAAAAGCCATTGGGCAACAGGTGTGCTTTCCCCAAGAAGTGTGACTATAACCTAAAAGGAAGGTCAGAATATAAGTTTGAGTAGGCCACTGCTGAGATGTACATATGGGTGATGCCCAAACACCTGGGAACATCTGTCTCCAGACAACAGTTACTGGCGTTCATCGTACTCATATGCACATCAGATCTTATACACTTGAATAAACAAAGCGGTGGAATTACTGGAATGGAAAAACTGGGGATAATGTATTTCTGTAGCAATAATCTGAATCCACAATAATTTTTATGGTCCCCTTTTGCTACTTATAAATGGTAGTAACTCATTAATAAGAATAAAAACTGTTATAACCTATTGTTTTATTGTATATAAAGTGTTACAACCAAATTAATAGCCTGATTATAAACCATTCATAAACTCTTTATAAGGGTAGTCTTATTGTAAAGTGGTGTCATTTTTATTTACATGTTGTTTTTTGTTTTTCTGGAGTGAGTAATAACCATAGATTTTGTTATTAACCATAATAATAACCATAGATTTGGTTATATAGATAGACTACTGTTATTATTAAATGTATTATAGATAATTATCCAAAAACCTCTTAGTAGAAGATATGAATTGAAAGATAAAACTGTTTAATGCAAGTGGATACAGAGACAGAGCCAAAAAATAGCAGGTCACTGCCTGTCAGACACAGTGCAGATAAATGTATAGCTCACTTCTGGTGATGACTGCATTTCCTGTGCTGGTCTACTGTGACTTTTCTGTCTGTAATCAGGCAATAATATATCCTAGGTTATTGTTTTGTTCTTAGTCCAGCCTTTTGTGAGATTTTAGGATTGGAAGAGACGTGACCTGCAGTGGTGAGAGAAGAAATATATGGGTAGTAGTATGAGAGAAATATGATCCTTAGGATGGGTAGCCTAGTGCACGGATGCCATGGCATCTGATGACCTCTGCCTTTCTGGGTACACCTGTCCATTAAGGCAATCAGCACCTAATTCACACATCCCTGTCTGCTTGTAGATGCGTGTCAGATGAAATTAGAAGAGCCTAACAACAAGAAAAAGAGATAGTGGTAAATCTTGGCGTATTAACATGGCCAGAGGCCTCTGGGCTGTTTGAGTTGTCAAAGAGCCTCGTACTATATTTTTGGAGCGACAATAAAATTTTACAAGCAACAAGGTGGGGGGGGGGGGGGGCAATATATTTTGCCAAGATTTTAAAAAAAATTGTGGTCCAGATTAAACTGTATTTTGATCTGGGCATAAAAATATGGGAGAAATCGCATTCCCATATCGGTTCAAAATGGGATGCAGCATTTTATTTTTCAATAGAGGTGGGGGACAACTCCAGGCTTCAAGTTGTATTAAACAAGGGTAGTTGTGGCCCCTTTTTAGCAGAGCCCCCTGGACATCAGCATTGGTAAACGCGTGCGTTAAAGCACCCCCTCAGTAAATATAGCAATCTCATCAATCTGCAATCTCATCAATCTGATGTAGGAGATATTTACTTTACTTGACTTAAATGCCTTTTGGAATTAACAGTTGGTTTTCCTTTAACCTGTGTGAACTTTGTCTAATTAGTTTCCTTCATTTGACGGATGCCTTTTCCTATGTGTAGTCTGAACTGCCCCTTCTCTTCTATTCTAGTTTATAGCCTTTGCATCTTTGTTCTTCATCCTCGTATCTATCACCACCTTCTGCCTGGAGACCCATGAGGCTTTCAACAAAATTATCAACAAGACAGAGCTAATAAAGAATGATAGCCAGATGGACCTGGGCCCACAGATTGAGATCGAGACGGACCCGGCACTGACGTATGTGGAGGGCGTCTGTGTGCTGTGGTTCACCTTTGAGTTTCTGGTGCGCGTCATCTCGTGCCCAGACAAGCTCGAGTTTGTCAAGAGCGTCTTGAACATCATAGACTTTGTGGCCATCCTACCCTTCTACCTGGAGGTGGGCCTGAGTGGGCTCTCTTCCAAAGCTGCCAAGGATGTGCTGGGATTCCTACGAGTGGTCCGCTTCGTGCGGATCCTGAGGATCTTTAAGCTGACCCGTCATTTTGTGGGCCTACGTGTCCTAGGCCATACGCTGAGAGCCAGCGTCAACGAGTTCCTTCTCCTCATCATCTTCCTGGCGCTGGGCGTGCTCATCTTCGCCACCATGATCTACTATGCCGAGCGCATTGGTGCCAACCCCAACGACCTCACGGCCAGCGACCACACCCACTTCAAGAACATCCCCATCGGGTTCTGGTGGGCAGTGGTGACGATGACCACCCTCGGCTATGGCGACATGTACCCGCAGACGTGGTCGGGCATGCTGGTGGGTGCCCTCTGCGCCCTTGCGGGGGTGCTGACCATCGCCATGCCTGTGCCCGTCATCGTCAACAACTTCGGGATGTATTACTCGCTGGCCATGGCCAAGCAGAAGCTGCCCAAGAAGAGGAAGAAGCACATTCCTCAGACGATTCACGGCGGGTCGCCCACTTGCTGCATGTCAGAGAACAACATGGCGTGCAACAGTAGCCAGGGTGAACTCTGCCTCAACATGGCCAACAGGGCGTTGGAGCGCAACAGATCAGGTGAGTCGCTTGTACTCAACTCTACCCTGAGGATTTGTGACAGTGCAGGGATGTCTGATGGAAGCTAGGGTTAAGGTTAGGGTTAGGTCATTTTGAGACGTTGTTGAAAGATTTGTTCACAAGAATAGTTAAATGACATATTTTTACCCCTGTAAACTTTCTGCCTTCTTATAGAATTCTGCAAGGGATCAAGCAAGATAGGGTTATATGGAAACTTCCTATCTAACTCAAACTTCAAAGCCAAAAAGGATTTAATTAAATTTTTGCAGTGTTACATCAAAAATATCACCTTATTTCTTTTAGGTTGTCTTCTAATATCTAATTTATTCTCTTCCAATGTAATTCAAATTCATTTATCATGAATTGTCAAATAGTGTTTGCCAGTTTAATAGCAAGCATTCATTTACCCCAAAAGTCACTGAAAACCTTTTCAAATTGAGCATGGCCATTAGCTATAAAGCACATTTTAAATTACCCAAATTTTATTTCAGTCAGCATATTTTCTTGTTTCTAAATGTCAGCGATACATGTAAATTCACATAGATGTGTTTTTCTTTTTCATACCAGATATGAAATTATGCACACTTGATTTCTTCCCCCCCCCCCCCCCCCCAACACAAACACACACACACACTCATGCAGACACTAGTCACACACACACACAGATACCAGAGGTGTACATTTCAGATTCAAAAAGTAAAAATCCAGACCGAGATTTTTATTTTCTGGACATGAAATTTACAGCTCAGACAGACACAGAGGCAGGATAGAAATTCCAGTGCTAGAGTGGTGAGGACACTGTGCATTTCACTGATACCACTTTATTACATTTAATACTAACTGGTGTCAAAAGAACAAATAAGACTTCTTGTTACAGCATTAGCATTACCATAGTTACCTCTGAAAGCTCATGGGCTCGGTAGTGAGACTTGTTGCATTGCAGCAGCTGTGCAGCCAGGTTACAGTCCTTCCTGTACAGGTCCTGAGAGAAGGAGAGTTTCCCACTGGCGTGAGAACAGGTTGGCAGCTCGAGCAGCACCACTTCCACATGGCCAATCGGAGCCTTTGACATACAGCTTCAGCATTTTTGCACATAAAACAATTCTTATTCTGTGTATTATGAAATAAATATTTATACATTGAAATGTAATTGTGTACCCAGAACATATTATATTAAGCACTGGAAAAACTAAATATGGGCCCTACAGTATTATACATCATCCATAATATAATGTACCAGATTTGAACATACGAGGCCTATCTGAAAACAAAGAAGCATTCAGATATACCAGTGAACTGCACTGCATCATACAGATTGATAGCAAAGTGTTTATATGAAGCAAGTTACAACGCTAAAATCAGTGCAGGTGTATATAACACTGTACATTTGCAGGTTTTATAATGGAGTTAATTACTGTGTGCTGAGGAAGAGTGAGTGACTATGAAGGATGAATGCCTCTATGAAGAATGAGTATCTATGAAAAGTGAGTTCCTCAATGAAGAGTGAGTGTCTAAGAAGAGTGAGTGCCTCAATGAAGAGTGAGTGTCTATCGAAGTGTAAGTGCCTCTATGAAGAGTGTCTATGAAGAGTGAGTGCCTCAGTGAAGAGCGAGTGTCTATGAAGAGTAAGTGCCTCTATGAAGAGTGAGTGTCTATGAAGACTATCTATGAAGAGTGAGTGCCTCAATGAAGAGCGAGTGTCTATGAAGTGTGAGTGCCTCTATGAAGAATGAGTGCCTCCATGAAGTGCCCCTGTGAAGTATGCTTAGTGGATTTCAATCAAATGGGAGAAATATCTGCTGGTAATGTTTAAAAGATACAGGGACTTGCTGAATCACACCCATCTCTGGACCAAATTAATACTAAAGATGGACAGTCGTCACAATTCCAGGAAAACCAGGGCAACTGATCAAAGCAGACAAGTCACTCTGACTCAGTGCCCACCTCCGTCATCACTAAAGTTTCAGTCAAGGGGGACGCTCTGGTACATTTACATGAAATTATGAATACATTTATTATAGTGTTTTTGGTGCGATGCAATTATATCTCCACCACTCTGCAATGGATTTGCTGTCTTTTACTTAATTATTAATTAATTTTTGGTCCCATCTTCTGTTTGCAGTGAGGAAATGATCCTTGATCTGTCATTTGCGCAAATTTGCACATATAAGTAAATATAAACTCATATCCGGCATTAATTTTGATTTTTTTTTTTACCCCAGTATTACAGTTAGTTTTATTGTGCGCTTAAAGTTGTGGAAGAATCTGTACTAAATGTTTGCACTTGGTGTATAACAAATTTGGCTGCAGCATATAAGTATATTTATCGCATATCAAGCCAGCCTGCACAATACAAGATGCTTAAAAATCTCCCATTATTGTGCTGGAGAGTCGTGCTTACAAGCAAATGCTAAAATGTGAGTCATACCTTTAAGTGTTTTTTTCCCGCGGCTAACAGCTTCTGGCATGTTAACAATCCTGTGGGCTGAGAGAGGGGCTGGGCCAGGGATAAGCTACCATTTACAGGCTGAGCGTCAACACTACAACAAGTCAGCGCTAACCAGGCCAGAGCTGTTTACTGCTGGGCTTTGTATCGTGGGCAGGCATTTCCTCAGATGGCAATTTTGATAATTGTGGGTTCATCTAGAAATACATTACAAACATTGCTGAAAAAAAATAAATGGCCTAATGAGAAAGCCATTGGAAAAAAAAGAAAAAAATTAATGCCAGGCTTTCCTTTGACAGTATATCAACTGCATGGAAGGTGTGAATGACGAGCCAGAACGAGAACAGTCCACATAAAGGTACATGTGCGCTGTGTGTCACTACTGATGCCAGAGACCAAATGTTAAGGAGAGTCACATAGAGGCCAGTGAAACATCTAAGCCCCCTGCAGACCATCAGCTTGCCTTTCTGTAAGGCACAGCAGATGCTACTGCAGCTGACATAGCATAATTAGCTCACTAATTAGTACATTATTTTCAATTCCTATTAAATGAAAACAAATGCATTTGAATTTGAAATGTGTAAAATGATGTTTACAGTATACGCATTAAGCTACTTAGAAGGCAAGACATCAGGGTTGGTTAAACTCACTTGATTTAATACTAATTTGTTAATTAATGATTCTGTTTAATAGAATCTTTGCATTTCTTAAATCACCAATCTTTTATCAATCGCCAAATTACTGCCCAATCAGCCACAGTGCCACCAAAAGTTATATCATGCCAAATGTATAACTGCTTTCAGATCCTCTTTCAACTTGGCAGCATCCACCTCGTTGACAAAACCAAAAAGTATCTGAAGCCTACTAGCCTACTAGCCCAGCATGACGTTGTCTATCTTACAGGAGTCTGTTATGGCTTATTGGGGGTCCAGAGCCCCTCTAGTGGAACAAAAAATCTTGAGGACTTACATTGTCCTCACGGAGCTTTTGGATGGTCATCTTAGCCTCCATAAGATGGTTGTTGAGGATGACGATCTCGCGACTGAGGGCTCTTTTCTCTTCATCGTGGTGCTGAGACTGCAAATGGAGCAAGGGGCACCAGAGTGAAGGGAAAGGTGTGACATTCATGCAAAGGATGACCTGCAAATGGTGTAGCAGAACAGGCATAATACATAGCAAACATACCTAAAGGAATAAACCTGGCCTTTGTGAACATCTGAAACATGTCTTGGTGAAAAATGACTCATCATCCAAACACATGAAAAAAGAGACGACCAGTTCAGTTCGCGTCTCCTAATCACTGTGACTAATAGTGATGTTCTCTACTATGTAAGGGCTGGCAGGTTAATTGGGCCTTTGTGTCGGAAAGCTGCATCCGACAAAGAGTGCATGTTGAAAATTGGCCTGCTATGATCCTGTCACTGGATGGAGTGTGGCACTGTGATGCAGTGTAATTAGCGTCAGCATTAGCAGTAGCAGCCATTGATATTGAAATGCTCCTCTAAGATCACTACCAAGCTCCCGTTTGGTTTGCACCTGCAGTCTCTCCTCCGTGCCCCGCGCCAAACCAGCAGCTATTTACATTAAATCCCAACAGTGATACTGAAGAAAATGTCATGTAATCTTATAAGATCCTCAATCCGCATGCAATTTTTCATCATTATTCTATGAGTATTGATATGATAATATTGGAAATGCTGATTAATGTAAGTAACTGAAGAACATTTGCTAGCAACTTATGTGTCGGAATGTATCATTGATTATGAAGTTTTTCCAAAGTTGTGCTGACTTTGCTTACTATAATTATTTGCTTACTAATAATGTATTGTGGTGAATTAAATGAAGACATATTTTATATATATATATAGCATGTAGGATCAGGGCAGCACCAATGAAGCATTGCTCAGGAGCTCAACAGAGACTGGGGCTAGGTTTTGAGCCACCAACTTCTCAATCATAGTCATAGAGGCCTAACCCAGTTAGCCACAGACCAATTCAACACCAGCTAAATGTTCTAGTACATCTATTGAACGGACTTCCACTAGGTATATCCTAGTGGAAGGTAATATCTCCTCATACAACATACAAAATAATTATTATTGGCTGTAACCAGAAACACAGAGTGGGAAGATGTGTCCCTTCCTGCAGCAGGAATTTTCATGTTGACACCATTGATGATGACCCAAGGGGGGGCAACCTGTGATTAGAGATGGGACTTCAAAAGACCCACTAAAGCAATCAAACTAATTACTACAAAACAGGCCTCATAGTCTCCATGGTAACAAACTCATTAATTCATACAGGATTCAGCAGAAATTGTAACACATTCTAGCAAAATATAGTTAGAATATTTTATGACCTTTATTATTTTGCACCTAGAGGGCTTGTAAGGTCATAGTTTCCGTAAAAAGAATAATGTCTCATTTAACCAGCTGCTGCTTGAATAGCACTCTAAGATCCAATTAGATGGTAGGGGCAGTAAGTTTAGACATGATCACTATAGAAGAAGTTAAAGTTCCGTTCACTCCAAACCGTCAACTGTATCAGGCTGCTCACAACATGCACACTTTCTTGAGGACAGGGTATGTGTTCCTTCAAAGTGTTGTACTACCAAATCCGTTGAATTACAGATAAAATACTGATCACTATGCAGGACAGTTCACTCCAATTTGAGAACACCACTGTCTTTGTGCTCATCTGCACATGCCACATCAACACTGCAGCCTGGATGAGGAATCAGCACCTTAAGCTTCTTCTCTTTCCATTCCAGACAACCCCTACAGAAATATAACTGTGTTTTAACCTTTAAATTGATTTTTCATAATTATTATGCAGTTGAGGAATACATAATTACTTGGCTACTTGAACCATTAAAAACTTTTGACCAGGTTTTAATTTCTGCCTCAACTTTTATCTATTTGTTTGCCTCTAAAATAGGCATAGATACTTATCCAGAGTGACTAACATAACTGTCAGTTTTATGCATAAATGGACATTGTAAAAAGCAATCAGTTTGGATAGTGTTTCTTGTGGGTGTGAACTATTGACTAATGACCCAACAGTACCACTACTTTATTGAAATATTGATAAAGGAAACCAATTATAATTCCCACAGTCACCTGATTAGTTTTATATTGCTGATACATCTGAAGGAATATGTTTACTTTGCAACTGGAAATCGATTTATTTGATCATAATAACAGTCATACCCAGTAATCTAGAGATAATTTGTAAATGAATCTCATGGATACTTTGGGAAAAAAAATCTAATTAGGAAATGTCAGTGGTGGGGAATAAATTACTATACAGTCTAATCAAATTTACAGTGACATGATTAATTGTCATTGATGACACAACAAATGTGTCCTCTGTATTTAACCCGTATGTGACATAGCAGTGGGTAGCTATTATTTAGATTCAAGATTCAAAAAACTTTATTAATCCCAGAGGGAAATTCCTTAAAGCTCAAGGTAACTCAGTGGTAGCATGCTGGTTGGAGATTCAAACCAGCAACCTCACAATCACAACCATGCTCCCCTGAACATTAACCCACCTAACCCCACAACCAGGTGCCGGATACATGGCTTGGAAAATGATGACTGGATGGATGGATGGGTGGGTGGACTGATTGATGGCAGATTGATAGAAACAAAAAGACAAATTTTCCAGTGATAATATTTTCCATGCAACATGTGAGGTCATGCTGAAAGCCTGTAATATTAGGGAACTCTTTAACACCTCTAATGCAAAGTGAAACCGAGAGCTTTTTAAACAATTGCTATAGGAAGTTTTCATTTTGGTCGGGTGTGAAACGTGTGTGTGCAGCGTGTGGGTGTTTGGCATCATGAGCCCGGACCATTAGCACCAAATGAAATTAAAGTGACAGCGAGCTGCGAAGTGCTGACGCTGCTGGGCGGATTCTCATTAAAACGGCGAGCTGGTAGGAACACGGCGCCGCACTGCACAGGAAACGGCGCCCGAGCCACCGGGCCGCCTCTCACACCGATCCCTTCCAGCAGCGCGATGGCAGCGCACCACGCAGTGCCGGAATTCTGCTGACACTGGAGATGATCTCCTTACGATGGTACTATTGTTTTCTATTACTGCTCCACAACTTAAAATTAACACGCAGCAGGTTACTTGGAATCCATATGTGCTGATTTATTAGAATGTAAAAATGAATATAGAATGGGTAAATTTGATATTGCAGAAATCTAACAACAACAGCAACAACAATAATAATAATAATACACTTGCTAATTTTCATTAGTAATGACATAAGCACTCCATGCTTGGGTTCCTGCAGTGAGGATAACGTTCAGTAAATCTGCCGGTTCTGTGTTCTAGGCATGCCTAGAAAGTGTTCTCGCCACAATTCAGACTCCCCATTGTTCATGCGACAGAGAACTTTGAAAACTGTGGACAAGTGGCCACAAAGTTCACAGAAACTTGTAACATGTAAAGGGTTTTTGTTTCAGTATTTCTCGTAATTATGGCTCCCGCCAGGCGAATCAACGTGATGATGATGATGATGATGAAGATAGTCCTCCTAATACAATCAAAACCAAATTTTGAAAAGAAAGAAACAAAGTATAAGTTTTATATTACATGCATATTATTTTATATCATTATATATAATATTTATATTATTATTTTGTATTATATTTACACAATTTATGTATGCATGGATAATTTATGTATGATGGGCGTAATGTCTAATTTATGTACATTCCCTTCCCTCTGCCACCCCTGTCCTCCTAAGTCTTGCATGTTCTGGTGAAGCACATTGTGTCAATGACAATAAAGATTCAGTTGAACATTTCAGATGGATATGCATAGGTGACAAAGCATCATTTTAATTAAACAAACTGCACAAGCTCACTACTGATGGGTGGCAGTGGCAAGGTATGTAGGCTGTGGCCTGGCTGAATCCTGCAGTGGGGGCAGCCGGGGAATTCTGGGTGCTTACTGTCATGATTCACGGTACAGTTCTTTCCAAAAGATCATCACCTCTATCAGGCCTGCTGCCTCTCACGCATCCGGTGTTACACTCACGATTCCAGACTCTCACGCATCCGGCGTTACACTCACGATTTCAGACTCTCACGCATCCGGTGTTACACTCACGATTTCAGACTCTCACGCATCCGGTGTTACACTCACGATTCCAGACTCTCACGCATCCGGCGTTACACTCACGATTCCAGACTCTCATGTGTCCGGCGTTACACTCATGCTTTCAGACTCTCAGGCGTCACACTCACACTTTCAGACTCTCATGCGTCTGCCATTACACTCATGCTTTTAGACTCTCACGCATCCGTCGTTACGCTCACGCTTTCAGACTCTCATGCACACGCAAGAAATCTTACAGCAAATCTATATTATTCCATTATAAACCTAAAATTAGCCTCATCAAAAGTGTTGGGGTACTTTGGAAACCCTACAGACTATTTACAAGGTAATAAAACTGTTACATACATGAATGCATGTGCAGACTCGTCTCGAATTGAAAATCTCACTCTATCCAGCTGACCAGATTTAGCAACCCTGCTCTCCAGCCTGAGGAAATGGTCAAGGGTCCTGAGCAGAGGTCCCCTCTTAGCATGTATGGGGGCACCTACCGTTCTTTGTATTTTATCCTCCAGATCCTGGTTGATCCGCTGCAATGCTGCATAGCTGCTCTGTATGCTGTAAGGAAGAGAATGATGCCTGTCATAAATAAGTAAATTACCTACATTCACAAGGCTAGATGTGTAAAGCAACAACCTATAGGACTGATACTCAGAATCAGGGACCTAAGATCCACCCAGAATGTGACCATTGAGGGTTTGGGTTTACTTAAGGGCAGGCATTTGGGCTTTAATGGATGTACACTGAGGTCTCCATTCAGAAATATGTGTGTGTTCGCAGTTACAATCCTGCTTCCACAATTAATGCGTCCTAAGCACCTATGCCTGCTCGGTGTGCATAAGTTCATATCACACTTCAGCGTTTTGATTGGCTGGCAGTGTTCCGGGAGCTGCTACTCTAGTGGGTGAGGATTTGCTGATGAAGGGCAAGGGAGCAGTTTCATTCCTGGATGTTGCTAAATTTGTGGATTCCAGCCAGGATTCCCGAGCTGGCGAAGGGAGAGAGTGATTTTAATGATCAAGGTGTTGTAACTTTGACAGTTGCAGTTGTAAAGCAAGCGAGCCGGAGCCCAAAATAGCCATTTAATTACGTCTGCGTGTCAGAATTTTTGGGCCTCCTCTTTACAGAGGAGCAGAAGAGGAAGAAATGAGGGGGGAGGCACAAGCAGGAGCACAGACAGCCGCTGCTGCTCCTTAGGATGCCCCTCCATCTCCATTTGCCTGGAAGACTGCTTGGATTTTCCACCTGAATATTTCATGACCAAGATTTGGGTCACAATGCCTCTGAATGCAGAATATACATTTAGTCTCTTTCAGAGTGTGAAACACAGACAGCACTATTCCGGAGCTAGCAAATAATAATAACTTTATTTCTCAGGTCTTTGGCTATACATCAGTATAGCCTAATTATGGGGTTTAAATTAAATATAGTAGCATTTTTTCACTTAACACTGTTTCAGCTTTTCCCATCCCTAGTCAGGAGCATTTTTATTGTCACACACTAGTCTCTTACATAGATAAATGGCAAACAGTTAATACAAACTGATTTCCAGCTATTGCTACTGAAACACAGATTAGTTTCCAAATATAAATCATAATAACCATTTTCACTTATTTTTATTTCACAAAAATAGTGACCTTTTGTAGAAGTTCTTGTGTTTAGGTTCTAATTTATGACATTTGGTTAATCGAAAAAGGCTTCAGTATTTCTGTGAGGAACCTAGCTTTCCCCTAAACCTATGAGGTCATGAGGAATTGAAAACATTGACAGTCATGGACTGTTATAGAGCAGTAATGAAGAGAGGAGTTTGCATGTAGCTGTGGCCTGATCTCGCCGAAACCGCCCCGGATTCTGCAGCCTCTCCTCAGCATTTACCGGCGCAGTTTGTCAATAAACTTCTCAAGCTCCTCCTGAGCCCGCCGCAGCTCCGTCTCCAGGTACTGGCGTGTGGAGTCAAACTCGGTCTCCAGCCGATCCAGCTTGTGGCTGGTGTTGGACAGGCGCTTGCGCAAATCCTCTTTCTGCTCCTGCAAAAAGCTGCACAAAGAAGACAAGCCAGCATGCTCTCAGTGGGGCTCACAGGCTGCAAGCCACTCCAGTCAACACATCCACAAAACTCATATATAAATGTATATAAAAAGAGGGTTGTTGCTGTGACACTCCCTCTTACATCCCAACATCATAAGAGCTGCCCTGTTTTACACTTCAAAAACACACCGGTGGCCCTCTCATACACATAGCTTCACAGCAGTGGTCCTCTTTTGCACCCCAGTGTCATAGCACTGACCCTTTTTTACACCCAAATGTCACACCAGCAGCCCTCCCTTACACACCAATGTCACACCAGCAGCTCTCTCTATCAAGCCAAAATCTCAGCACCAGCCCTTTCCCATCGATAAGCAAACCGATGGCACCATTATAAAAAAAGGACATATAGTTTCTGCAATCCGTTTCTGGCCAGACGGAAATAAGCGTTTGTTATGTCTATGATCTTGTCGAAAAACTCAAATGCGAACACAGGCTGTAAACGTGGCATAACATTTGCATTCATTTACTGAGCAGTCAGTTTTGTTCAAAATGCAACAGCATCCATTCAGCAGATAATAAGCAGTTTTCCAATAAGACAGAAACTGCAACCTACTGAGATCTACAGTCTTACATCACCAGAACAAAAGTTGAACTAAAGCAATATGAATCTTCATAATTTTTATTAATTGCAGTTTTTTACAATCATTTTCACACTTGTCTCAATACACCGTTCACTTTATCAAAACTCTTTACCCAGTGTGGTTTAGAAAACACACCATAGCGCATAACCTTGGGTATAAAATGCCCTTCAAACACAAAAACACTTTATACTTCACTCAGTAATGATACATGCTGCCATAACTATAGCATATTCTCTCTCCCATAGGACTGCTGTCTCACTCATTGTACAAGCATCTGAAAAACATAAACAAGATGAAGCATCACAAAATTCATATATTAAGTGTTTCCGTGTATTCTTGCATAGAAGTGTTGCGATACAAAATAAAAGAAAACATATACAGGAGTATAGTGGAAAAATCTCTTCAGCGACAACTACATCTGCATTTTATCTTTATATGCAAAATGGACAAAAATATTGGGGCACCAAATTAAAAGTTACAGAAAGCCATTAAAGTTACAGAAAAATGTATGACATCCAGTTCTGAATCCATATGCATTAATATGGAGTTGGTATATGTATGCCAAGACATTATAGATAATTCTATGCTTCAAACTTTGTGAGAATAGCTTGGGGAAGGACCTTTTCTGTTCCAGCATGACAGTGCCTGTCACGCTCAGCCTCGCCCTTCGTGTCTTTTCCCCTGTTTTGCCCTCAGGCGGGGCTTAATTCGCCGCACCTGTCCCTTGTTGAGCTTTGTTGTTCTAATCCTCTCGTTAACCCAGCACACCTGCCTTGTGTTTAGTCTCTGATGTGTTACCCTTTATCAGTCAGTCTGAATCCAGTCACCCTTGTTGGATATTGTCAACGCTGTCTATGCTTGCTGTCATTTTGGCTCCAGTGTTACCCCTACCCTGTTGCATAAACGGCCCTTGAAGGGGTTCTATTACTACAGCCTGCATTATGGGTCGTGCCGCCGTCGTGACAGTTCCCCAGTGCACAAAGCAAAGTCCACAAACATGGTTGGGTGAGTTTGGCATGAAAGAAGTTGACTGACCCGCAGAGAGACCTGACCTCAATCCAATAGAACACCTTTGGGATGAACTAGAATGGAGATTGCAAGCCAGGCCTTCACATCCAACATCAGTACCTGATCTTAGAAATGCTCTTCTGGATGAATGGGCAAAAATTCCCAGACATTCCAAAATGTTGTGGAAAGCCTTCCCAGAAGAATGGCAGCTGTTATAGCTGCAAAGGAGGGACTAGCTCCACATTGAGGCCTATGGATTTAGAATGGGATGTCATAAAAGTTGCTGTAAGGATAATGGGCAGGTGTCACGATACTTTTGTCCATATAGTACATTCGCATTTCAATGCAAATATGACCATTTAGTATAGATCAGCGTTTTTCAATCCTGCTCCTGGAATACCACTTGCCAGAAAGTTTCCGGTCAAACCCGCACTGCTTGCAACCTACCACCTTCATTATTAGGCCACTAAGAAACACCTGATGCTAATTAAGGTCAGACTTCCTGGCATGTGGGGCTCCTGGAGCAGGATTGAGAAACACTGGTATAGAAGTGGCAAACTAAAAAACGTAATATATTTTTGCTAAAATCTGAATCTATTTTATTTTAAGCATATCTGTCCAAATGCAGCGTATTTCCATCTGCAGTGGTTTAAATTTCGTTTTGACCTGCATCTAAATCTTGTGAACTGTTTTGAACAGAGTATCAAAAAAATATATACAGTTTAGTTTACTTGATCTACTGATATGGTGCATGTGTTAAGTGTTTTGTTAACAGGGACATGGTAATTAGACAAGTCTGAAAACGGTTGTAAAAACCAACTCTAGTCGTCATTTAATGTGTGTGTGTGGGTGTGTGTTTGTGTATGCATGCATGTGTGTTTGACCAAATTTCCACTCAATGTGATAATGACTGAATGTACCCACAAGGATAACATTAATTTTATAAAAATCTGTGACTTCAATCAACAAACAAAAAATTGCCAAAGTTTTGCATTTTGTTTGGTTACTTATGGTTAAGGTTAGGGCTGGGTAGGGGTTAAGGTTGTCATGTTGGGATTAGGGATTTTCCCTAATTGAATAACAAATATGTGACATGGCCAGGTCACAAAGTAATCAGGAATCTTCTATTGATTCAATCTACCACCCACCGGCATCATATCATTACGCTCTTTCCTCTCTCCCCCAGTGCAGATCCCAGCACAAATCTCCCCTCTTGTCACCAGGCTTGTGATGCTCAGCACCCAGCCACAAATGAAGCGTTTTTTTCTAATCTGTCAGCACACCTGCTCTTATTATCCATGCCTTCCTCAGCATGGTGCTGATGCTGCTCCCACCTGTCCCCGCTGCCCTGAAAAGGGGGAGTCAGCTGGAGACAGAGGCTGCTCTGCTCTGCCCCATCATCAGCACAACAGACAATTGCAGGCAATTCTGAAAGCGATGTGTCTGATAAATACCGCATTCACTGAATATGTGTGTATGTGCGTATATATAAATAATTATATCATAAACCAGCCATAAAACTTTTAAAGAAATTGAGAAACATACATAATGTAATTATAGTTCAGTTACCAGCCTTACGAGGCAGAGAGCAATTGATAGACTAAATGCACTGTAAATGTCACCCATAAAATGGTTAAGGAATTATTCATTATTCATAATGTCTGCAGTACACTTCTAAATATTGGGACTCTGAGCAATGCCAAATTATTTAAAGGCTGACAGCAGAAAGGCTTCAGAGAGGTAAATTATTTACTAGCACTGGATCAGATGTATCCTTTCTTTATCTGACATCAAAGTCAGCTCCTGTTTTTAATGTTCACGTTACTTATTTATTAAACTTGACTACTGCAAAATATCAAGATGAATGTGATTAATGCATTATGAGGAATTTCCTTTTGATTAGAAGATTAAATAGTAAATGAGTTTAAAATTATTTCATTATTTAATTTTAATTTCATGCATATTTTATTTAATTAATTTGCACTTTTCAGGTCACAGTTAAATAATCAAACTGGAATAAAACACAGGAGATGTTACATTTATAGATACAAAATGTCTTCGTTAATATAAATGAGCATTTTGGAAATTGTCCACTTTTCATGAGGAGTAGCGTATGTAACCCAATGTACTGACTGGGTGCTTGTCGCACTGGACAGCACCATATATGGACAACCCACCTGGCTAGAGAGGATCACCTGACCTCAGTGTAAACAAACGGCTGATCATGTCAGCTATTATCATAGAACTCATACTGAGGATTCCTCTCTGGTGACTGGGGACATGAAAGACCCTTAATGAATCAGAAAACATGCTGCCTATTGGCAAACGAGACTGAAAATCATTGCTTTACTCATACAAAAAAAAAAAATAGGATAGAAGTTTGAAGTGACAATGTTTCCGCCATGTGGTCAGGCAGTTCAGTTACTCAGTTAATTCTGGATTTGTAATGGAATATTAATGAATAATAATAATAATGTAAATAGCTCTTACCTCTTTTTCTGATGTTTACCACTGTTTCTGGCGTTTTTTAGTGCTGTTTTCCCAATATATATCTTTTTCATGTTTTCCTTTATCGCTTAGGTTCATGTGTGGCCATTTTCTTTACAGAAAGTTGAAGTCAAACCTGGAATCTATACCCTGAGGCCAGCTTGCACTTTCTCTCAGATTTGTGTTTTCTGTGTGGATTCTTAGTCGTCTACCTGTGGTGAAGAAAAACACGTTTGCCATCTTCAAATGATCATGTAACATCATAGCTGCATTTCAGGTACAGAAACTCATTGCCTTGTTAGATTACTGCTTATTACTTTACTCCAGAGTCCATAGTAATAACTAATGGTGGGAAAATGTTAGATAGTTGAAAACATAATGTACACATAATTCATCAAATGAATCAAACTACCCTGGCTTTGTTTTTCATTATTTTATATTCCAATTTATGCCGTTTTTCCACTGGCATACAGGAACCGAGCCATACCTGAGCCATACTGTGAAGAGAGACTAGTTACAGCACAGTTCCAGCTTCTGCACCTCACCACTTATGCTGAACATCATGATGTACTTTGTGGCATGTGCATGTCTGTGAGATTCACTGTGCTATGTTAACATCAAATGCTAGCGGAAATAGCATTGGATTGCATGCATTTGCATTACCAATGCGTTCTGTTAAGTGAATCTCTAGTACTGTTCTAGTAGAAGGTTGGAAATCTTGAAAAGAGTCACCAGGAATGCATGAATACTAGTATTATTGGTAATACTACTAGTAAAGAATAAGACATAGCTTTTTCCTTCAGATTGCCCATGCAGAGAACACCGCAACTAATCAGATGGTGGTGACCAAGTTGCCACTGACTTTGTGAATGTGAAACTTGTCCAAAAGACAAAACAAGCTAATAGCATTGTTAGCAGCTATGTTGCATGTGTTATAAGACTGAAACTTGAACATTTCCTCTGTTATATCAAACAATATGTATCAAAAGAGGCAAAAATTAGTAACGAAATCTCCCTCCAAAATGATGAAGTAAAGGCGCACTTAAAAAAGAGATGAGAGAGATTTCTCCTCATTACCACACAAAGAGCACAACGGAGGTAAACCGTTTACAAACTTAAACGGATACCAGCTCGGTTTGGTCACGCTTTCGGCCCCGGTAGAGCAATGGAGTTTCGGCGAGCGTCCGAATACTTCCCAGAAGTACCGGCACTTCAGTATCAAATTAACATTTGCATTAAAGCATTTAGCTGATTATCCCCCACTAACTTATTGTATTTATGGGACGTTAATCGATAAAACTAAAATACTGGATATAGTTAGCTGCATGCAACATTAGCCACGAACAGCCCAGCAAACAATTTTTGGTTCGGCGAACGTTCCCCGAATGTTCGCTGAACGGTGCGGGAACGTTCCCCACATTACTTAAGCGAACGTTCCCCTAACATAATTCAGGAAAGTTTTCTTAACGTTCACGTAATGTTCGTTTTTGAGAAACTGTACGGTTCACGGAACTTTCTCCAATCGTTCGTAGGACATTCAGCAAAGTTTGCGGTAATTATATAAAATGTATATTAAAGTGTGGCATCGCCTACTGTTTTTCGTGTTATTCTTTATATCTTAGCGGGTTTCCTCTAAGCGCAGCAATTACTGGATATGTCTCTCATGGTCTGCCCTGCTCTGCTGCCAGTACAGCAACCACATAATATTCAAAGTACGGTCTGTATAACGTTTATCAGTTCAATTTTCCAAGCATAGACGGACATTTGGAGTTCAAATATCCAAAGTTGGTATTATGAAATTACTGCTCCTGGAGTCAAATAATTCAATATTGGAGTGATTCTCTCTACTGTTCCCGACGAGGATTGGTAAGACACCGAACCAGCCTACCACAATTACCAAAAGTCCCAAAAATACAAATAGAAATGTAAAACAACTTACTGTATAGCGAATTATCAGAACTATATAACTGAATATCAGAAACGGAAATTAAACATTTCACTTAGCTTGTTCAAAAGTACTTTTTATTATAACATTAACATGATAATACATGTTAAATAGTCATGTATCACTAAAGGTAAGCGCAAAAAACATCATGTTGAAGCTTATTGCTCCTAGTTAATCAGAATTTCGGGGTATTACATGTAATTCTCACAGAAATCCTGTCAGGTTAGCTTCCGTCGAAAATTAAATACGTGAATCAAATATTTTTAAAAAAATCTTAGAGTTCTTTTCAGATTAGTGCGCGTAATAGTAAAAAGCTGAATTTTACATGAAATCTTCTCAGAAATCATTTCATATAATAGACATTTTATAAAACGTTTACCTCACCCGTCTCTATGCCGTTTCAGCGTTTTTCAAATCTTTCGGTTACGCGGTGGCTAGGCGCAGAAACACGCGAGTTAATTCTGTATCAGTAATCGAAGTTCGTGAGTCAAGTACTGATGGAATACCCGGATGTGCTCTCGTTATATGGGTGTTCATCGAGTACACATTGGAGAAATTTGACTTAATGGGCAGTCAAATAGAATGCATTTCACAGAAGTTTTGGATAGAAACGGAAAAGCGGACCTAACACATCAGTCGGGCTGATATAAACAAAAACATAATACCAACCGTACCTTTATTTGAATTAAAAAATATTTATTAAA
>JAODKM010000038.1:557846-579769 GCA_026780845.1 Petrocephalus sullivani
AAAATGGCCCCCACAGTCACCAGATCTCAACCCAATAGAACATCTTTGGGATGTGGTGGAACGGGAGCTTCGTGCCCAGGATGTGCATCCCACAAATCTCCATCAACTGCAAGATGCTATCCTATCAATATGGGCCAACATTTATAAAGAATGCTTTCAGCACACTGTTGAATCAATGCCACGTAGAATTAAGGCAGTTCTGAAGGTGAAAGGGAGTCAAACACCGTATTAGTATGGTCTTCCTGTGCTTCCGCTCTGATATGGCTTGGTTCTTAGTGGCAGTGGAAAAGCACCTTTAGTTCCTGCTGGATTCTCTTGATATTATTTATTTGAGGGGCATTTCTACAGTTAGGATGTGACCATTTACTTTTAGCTCTTGTTCCCAGTCTTGCACTTATTAGTTATTAGTAACTCCTTGGAAGATAAGCCAAGTACTACTATTATCACAGTTCGTTTGACCAATGCAAACCTCTGATGATCTCTTTCGCATATCTGTTGCTTAGGAAAAAGCATCTCATGAATAAATAACCGCATGTATACTTTGTCTTATCTTTTGTTTAAGGATTATGGAAACACTGGCCATGGTTTTGGAAGTCTCCCTGTCTGGATATTGGCCATATATTTGGGAAGGATCCCCTTGACCTCCCTTTATGAAATGCATTATTTCCTATTAGAGGAGCTCAAAATGAATAGAAACTCAATGGAGATTAATTCTGCTTTATTGATATTTCCAGAAATATGGATGCATATGGAGTGCCAGCTATTGTGACTCAACTATTAATCACCCTGTAATTATCCATTCATCTACCAATTGCTTGTCTTGGACAGTATTGCAAGGTGCCTGGATCCTATCCCAGGCAGCAAAGGACACGAGGCAGGAATACTTAGGCAGGACACCAGGGCACAGATACACATACTCTATGGGCAATTCAGGCACTCCATTTAACTATTGTATTAGTTTGGAAAAAACAGTCTTTATAAAGGAATACAATTAAGAAAACAAGTGCAGGGGCAGAAGTATTATAGTCATATATACAGTAAGCAATCTGTAAACTGAAAAAACACATTTGATTCCAAGCTTGTCCATTTCCAAAACATTTCCAAAACATCGCCACAAACATATAGAGAACTTTAGACAAAAACTGAGAAACCTGATACACGGCCACACATACATGCATTACGGATATCAGAATGGTAAAGAGGGCTTCAGTTTTGAGGCATCAGCGCATGGCTTTGATGAGTGGCGTGCTGCTCTGCATGACTCACCCAGCACTGATTACTGCAGACACTGACAGCCGACACCTCCTGGGAAACCCTGTCAATCACGCCATATTCTGCTGCACTCTGCCTCCCTGCCTCTCAGAAGACCTTGTCTCAAGATGGCTCCAGCAGCCTGAGCTAGGAGACTACCTGGGCATTCCCTCTTTCCACTTCTGTGTCGCTATTCATCTCTTCCGTCCTTGGAGGCAGCACCTGCTTCCCCACCAGTTGGTAAATGTCTCATTTGGTGACTTTTCATCTCATAGTCTTACTAGGTGCTTTTAAACACATGATACATTTGCTCAGTCAGTCTTCACGCCCCACTTTGAGAAACATAGGCCAGATGCGATTGGTGCCAATTGTTACATAAAACGCTGCCTGAAACAGAGACCCAAATCCTCCCTGCCCTCAGCCCAGGGAAACCCCACTTCCCAGGCCTGTGTGACAGGGTGCAACAAGTACGCCGAGCTGAGCTGGATAAGGCCAGATACTGTGGCTGAGGCAAGGTCTGCAGCTCTAGAACCTGAGCAAGCAACTTTATCACAGGAATCCCCTTTTTAATTTACACTTTCTTTTTAAATAATTAAACGCAGCTCTTGCACTGCCTTACAATGAATGTCTTTAAATGACTGTGCCTATGTGCTCATAGGACTAAAACAACCAGTGACATTGAAGGCTAATGAAAAAGGCAAGGTAACTATGCCATGTATTAATTTATACCATAGTGGAATAAAATAACAATGTGCATGAAACTGAACCACGGTGTAACTGATTCAGTTTGACCATGTCATACATAACAGCCTTTTCAGACAGTTAATGGCAGAGCAAGAATTTAATTAATGAAAGATTAATGTAGGAGAATAGTTAGCTAAGAAATGCATATATGCTAGTGGCTTCTACAGTACTTCTTTGAATAATTTAATAATTTAAATTTTATAGAATTGCATACATATCGTTATATATTAGAAAATAATAAAAGATTCAATTTCTGTATGTTATGGCAGCACTAAATTTAAGTGCAAGGTAGATTACCAAACAAAATTAAGTATAAACATTTAATAAAAAGAACAACAATGGGTTTTAGGTTTAAGGCTTTTCATTTTTAGAAAAAATATCATTAAGTAAAAAATGACTTAAAATTAAGTAAAAAAAAAAATAGGTTACATTTTGAAATAACCAGGCAACATTTTGGCCACGAACACATCTTCCCTGACAATTTAAACTAGCTGTGGACAATCTAACCATCTAGAGAAACACAGGGTTTAGTGTTTAGCATCAGGGTGAACATGGGCATGTCTGCTCTCATTATCGTTACATGGGTAATGAGACGTAGCAGGCGTTCAGTCAGACCCCTACTGGACGGTCCTGGGAGGCGCAGTGGTGCCTGTTATAAGGAGCCTGAAGCAGAAGCTGGAAATTGCCAATTAAAATAGATTCAGCGCAGAACCCAGATAAATCAGAAGGGACAATGATGAAGTAATAGCTGAGCTCTAGGTGTCAGGCATTGGAAAGAAGTATCATTGTTGTTAAGAGGCTGCTAGAAGCAGCATCCCAGAGCTAAAGCCACTCGGCCTCACTCTTCCGAGCTGAACTGGACCACAGGGACTCCTCCATTCCAAACACGTCCTACATCAAAACCAAAGAAATCAGCTGCAGCATTTCCAGCTAGTGCAGGGTGCCATCTGAGGGGAAGCGGAACATGTATGGTGTATCCATCTAAATGAAAGCTGGGGGCGTTTTGGCAGCTCGATATGTAGGTGTGCAAACAGGACATACTATATCCTGTGTATGAATCAGTAGCAGAGCAGCTCTGATTAGGCGCTTTCTCTCCCTCCGCGCTTCCTCCAGGGCTATGCAAATGCTGCTCTGCATATGTACATTTTTAATGAACCTGTTTCTGCAACATTTATCTGTTTCGGCACAATGCATGCGCTCAAAACAGACTGAAATGACTCTGTGCCAGTAAACAGCCCAAATATGCACCTTCTCTTGAACAGTTTGAAGCCCAAACACATCAGCATGAATTTGCTTCCCCTGCAGCTTTCAGTGCCTAATAATCATAATCTTTTCTTTTCTTTATTTTAATGAATGTCGTACAAACATCATCCATGATATGCAGCATGTCTTGCACTATATTACATTGAATTGCAGCCTTGCATACTCAGAGTGGTCACTGCATGCTGTCTGCTTTTGCTGCAGTCATGTTGTCCACCAGTTGACATGCAGGAGGTGAAAAGTGATGGATGTAAGTTTTCTACTCTGTTAGGCAGATGTTCACCATGAGCTTGCTGGGATAGAGTTTGTTGCAGTGTTCTGCACAGATTATTATATATAAACATCAAATGTCATTTTAAAACAAATAATTTATTGTATATATTGTATGTATGTATATATATATATATATATATATATATATACACACACACACACACACACACATATAAAATATCTTGGGTCATCCAGGTGTATATATGTAGTATGTAATGTATGCCTGTATAAATATCTACATCTGGAAGTGTCCTTATGTACCCCAGAACAAGACATAGCCAATAAGTGCGCTTTGAGTATATTGATTGTTTTATTCAAATTTTATAGCACTTCACTTAATAACCCGAACCTCAAGGACTCATAGCTCCAGTTAGCTAATAAAGATTCAGATCAACATATTAAACTGTCAACATAATAAACTTATATTGCTTTGCTTCATTTCCCTGTCCAATAATAAGCACTATTTAAGGGCTTATAATCAGAGATAGGCAGTATTTCAATAAAATATATTTTAAATATATTTTTATTTACTTTTAAGTTTTCCCTGATATGTATTTTGCTGGTCAGAAATCTAATTAAATGTAATTTGTAACAAAATATATTTTTGTTTTTAAAATACTTAATAAAATATGACATTTTATTTATTTATTTATTATCATTTTATGAACCTTCATAACCAGGCTTACAGACGTCTGAAATACAGCTTATCACTGTCTTTGGATAGATGCAAGTATGTGCTCATTGTGAACTTAACTTTCCCATTACTGGTAATCCACGAAAAGATGCTGCTTTGGTGCTTGGTGCAAATTGCCTTGAGGTAAAGTATGTAGTAAGATATACTATCAGATATTGCTCACTGAATGTCATTATAAAACAATTTAAGACAAAAATAAAGCAATTAGCAAATGGCAGTGCTGTGCTCTAGAGCTGCTTGTGAATTAACTTGCTAGTCTGTTAGTGGAATTCTAGTTAATTTCCATAGGCATACTCAGGTAGTGGCATCTTTTAGTTTGTCATGCAAGGCTTCATTGACTGCATTAGAGATAAATCAGGCTCCCTACTTTTGTTCCTAAGGACAAAATTAATTTCTAATTTCAGAAAAACTTGGGTGTTTTTATAGGCACTGAGCCTGAGTAAAAGGGAGAACCTACTGGTGAACTTGTTGGATATGCTTGCATGTTCGGCACACTACTCTAAAACAAAGCAGGAAATTCACACATTATGAAAATGAATGTAAGAAACCATTGGTGTGCTTCCATGCATGTGCTGCACACCGGCACTTCTGTCAGTCATCGCCACTATTTCTGTGGGATCATCATGCACTATTACAATTTTACATGTATTTTTGAATTTCCAAAATATACTTATATATTAAATAAATTTTCCCATACCAATATTTTGTATTTTATTTAGTTACATTTGATGGGTATTTGTAATTTCTAACAAAATACTTTTTGATGTATTTGTGCCCATCTCTGGTTATAAAAAGAGTCTGCAATAAACATAAAATTGGGGGGGGGGGGTTAGTGTATTCTGTTCCTGACACACATAAGGCTACTGTAAACATCCACCCATTCATCCATTTTCTGTATCCATCTATCCAATTCAGGGTTGTGCGGGGTCTGAAGCCGACTGGTGCAAGGTAGGGAACGACCCAGGATGGGGCACCAACCCAACCCAGAGGAAACCCCACACACACATAGCTGGAACCCTGGTCCTAGAGGTGTGATGCAATAATGCTAACCATAGAGCCACCATGCCACCTTTATTCTAAACATAGCTATAAAAATAAAACTGCATGGTTATATTGGCCATCCACACCACATGTTTTTCATCAGTCGCCCATATATTTTGTCAAAATTATACAGCCTATTTGTTGGTTTATTCATCTGTTCATTTGTCCGCTGGATCGTTTCTTTGTTTGTTCATTTGATTATGGATGTGACTAAAGTACTGAGAGTCAGGCATGACATAAACATATGCTTGGAAATAATATTGCCCTGAATTTCAAATATAATGCAGTTTGTTCATCATCATGACAGAATTAATAAAAAAGTTAAAGAGAAATAAAAGGATGAAAACACTGACTGTAACTAACCCACAGGAAAGGTAATATTCAGCCATTTTCCAGGAATTTCCTCATCTGCCTGGCCAATTTAAAGTAGCAGTAATCAGACCATGACTAAAGAAACCAAGTTTGGTTCCACGGGAGCTCAGCAATTAGAGACTTGTCTCTAATGTACCATTTTTGTCAAAAGTTCTGGAGATGATAGTCACTGCTCAATCAGTCATACTTGGAGACACACAACATACTAGATAGAATCCAGTTGGGCTTCCGCCCGTAACTCAGCATTGAAATTGCCTTAACTGAAGTCATAAATGACATAACAATGGTAACTGTGTGACTGTGCTAATGCTCTTGGACCTTAGTGCAGCCTTTGACACGGTTGACTATTTTGCCTTATTAGAAAGACTTAAATTTGATGTCAGGTTGTGTGGAATAGTGTTGAAGTGGTTTAAATCGTGATTGACTAATCTTTATCATTATGTTCAGTTGTTGAATAATTGTGCTCAGACATCTATGACCCCTGGCAAATACAGAGTACCGCAGGGATCAGTTCTTGGTCCTTTATTGTTTTCTCTTTACATGCTGCCATTAGGTAGCATAATGAGAAAACATAATGATAATTATCACTCCTGTGCCGACGACACCGAAATATACATTTCGATTACACCTGATGACACCTCATCTATTATCACTTTAGCTACTTACTTCAACAAAGTAAAGTCCCGGAGGACTGAAAACTTTTTATCACTAAATGCTCAAAAAATGTCTATTGTTTGGAAACAAGCCTGTGGATTGGAACAATATAATCTCTGCACTCCTTTCCAAAGGGCTGAACTCAGCAGCTCAGCCCGTAACCTAGTCGTCATCTTAAATACAAGTCTCTCATTCAAATGACATGTGGATGCAGTATCGAAAGTGTGCTTCCTACGTCTACACAAAATTGCTAAACTACGATGATTCCTTACTATTGAAGACACTGAGAAATTAATACAAGCCTTAGTATACAGTAGGCTAAGTTACAGTAATGCCCTGTTATCTAGGAGCACACACCTCATATTAAAGTTTGAACACGTAACCCCTTTTCTTAGTTGGCTGCACTGGCTTCCTGCTAGGTTCAGGACTGACTTCAAAGTTCTCCTACTTGCATATAAGGCACTTAAAGGTCTAGCAAGTTTACGAGTTGCATTGTCCACTCAGATCACAGAATGCAGGTTTCCTTGTCGTGCCACTTATAAATACAGTGACAGTTCTGCTACAGGACCCCTATATTGTGAAATGGTTTGCCAGCCGATGTTTGGGATGTCGGTCTCAGTCTTTAAATCTCGACTGAAGACCTATTACTTCAGTTTAGCTTATCTGCACCCTAACACATAGCACACTTTAACTATGGCTGCTGCACGTGCCATTTTTTATCTATTGTGCTTGCCCGTTAATGTATCAACGTGTGTTCTGACCCTCCATGCTCTCTGCCTTCCCACATGTGCAGATGGTGCTCAGGGTGAGCACCATCTGAGCTGGAGTCCTGTTTCAGTCAGGGGTGACATCGTGGGTGTGACCTACGAACTTTGGCATTGCCCTCGACCACAGTTTTCACCTTGCTTTTAGCAAGCGAGCCCGCTCTTTCTTTTTCAGTAATGTTAGCATGCCCAGGGGGGGTTGGGTTCCTCTCATCTGTTGTCAATAGGCCTTCTTTCTTCCATTTCTTTGTTTCTCATTTTCCCATTTTGCCTTATTCTCTCTTAATGACGTTGTGATGTATCACAACACACCCATCTAAAGAACCTTGGGGCGAGTCTGTTGTGAAAGACACTGTATAAAAATAAATTGTATTGAATTGAATTTCTGTTTCTATAACAGTGCATTATTTGGGGGGCTTTTTACAGATTTGTGATGTTGCACAAGCCCAGGATGAGCAGGATGAATCAAAAATCTACTTCTAGCTATGGCATTCTAATTGTGTTTTTAAACATGTGTGTGATCATGATGACTTAGTCTCAGCAAGAGAGAGGTGACAGAGGTGATTGCATATTTTTCTCAGTTAAACTTGTCAGCTTCCAGCTTCTCATTTTGAAACCGGGGGTATTAATATCAAGTTGATATGCCCTTTGTTGCTATAATAACCTCTGCTCTTCTGGGACGGCTTTCCGTTAGGTGATGGAATGTTGCTAGTGGGAGATGCTGCCATCCAGGTTGGGTGATCAGCTTCCATCTGTGAGTTTGCGTGTCTTACCAGTTCGCAAATGAACTTGGTCCCATGTGTTTCCCAGAGGGGGGTGGGTGTGTGAGGGGTGGGGGTTGGATAAATGGCAGTGCAAAACTTTACAAGAATAATATTATATGACAATAAATAGGTAGTGCAATATGGGAATGAGGTTGCTTTGCAGGATGCGCAGTTGTTTTTGTAAAAAGCAGGAACTACTCCGTGTGTGGGTTACCAGGGAAGCTCTAGTGTGGCATACATTTGCCAAACTGACATGGTGGAAAGGCAGCAGGTGTCCTACAGTGGTGCCAAGTCACTAACCTCTGTGGTACAACCATCCATTCTGCTGCCAGTGTTTATTCCTGGAGATGTCATGGCTGTGTGCTTTAAGTATGCACATCTGTCAGCAATGGATGTGGCTTAATTAACAAATTGCATTAATGGAGGTGCCCACATACCTTTGACCGTATAATGTGTAACAGTAATGGTATTTCATATTTCACTTTAATAGCTTAATTTGTTTTGACTTCTAACATCAAAAGAAAATTGTTTTGTTCATTAAATTTGGAGTATTACCACTGCAGGAGAAATTTTAGGGGGGAAGACTATTAAACAATAATTTTTCCAAACTAGGTTAAATGTCACAACAAATGTAATATAGCTAGCAAAAACCATTAACTTTGTAAATAAATTTGCTTTTTTATTTGGGAATCTCCTAATAACTATCTTCAGTTACCAAACATGTCATTTTGACCATGTGGGGACCATTTTTCTCATCCTCACAAAGATCTGTGAATGCAACGAAAAACTAAAAAATGCCAAAGTTTTGTATTTGTTTGGTTACTTACGGTTAAGGTCAGGGCTTGGTAGGGGTTAAGGTTGTCATGTTGGGATCCCCCATAGAAATGAATGGAGAGTCCCCACAAAGATAAAATTACAAACTTGTGTGTGTGCGTGTTTGTGTGTGTGTGTGTGAGCGCACGATCACACTCTATAATGGACATAAGGTGCCCCTGTCTGATGGGACAGGCTGCACGTGCACGCTGACCACAACCATGTACTTTGGACTTTCATATATTTACATCTGCATATATTTCGATCTGCATCCTAAAGTATTTGTAATAGGAAAAAAAACAATGTAATCCCCTTGTGTGACACCAGTTTAAAGGAATGTTTGTCAAGGCTGACAGATTTTTAAGGAAGACAATTACTCTGCCACCGATAGACTAGACAGCAGTCAATCAAATCAATCTGGATGAAAGATGCTCAGATTTATACTTCTAATGCACTCGCTTGATTTTTTGTTAAAATTTTATAAGCTGAACTTCAACATCACTTCCTGATTTGATGGACAGTTAAATGTTATATTTGTATATGAACAGTTACTGAGAAACAACTAAGGACTACTTTCAGTACCTGCTCTGTGTGACGAATGGAATGAGCCTGAAATATAGAATTGACACAATCTCCTCCCACAGTGTGATTTTAGTTTTTAGATGCACAGAGTCACAGGTTTTCCAAGGAAAAAAACTCAGGTAAGCTGATTGTACTATTAGGCGTGATGAAAATAATGAAAAGCAAAATATAGGAAAAAATACGTCACTAAAATCTATCTATGTATCTATCTATCTATAAAAATTTTCTCATACTGAGTTTACAAAACTAAGCCTGAGCACAGATCTTGTGTACGACTTTATGTATCTTTCCTTAATTACGGCTCAAACCATGAAAGGCTGCAATCTGATCAAATGACTGGCAGTTTAGCTCCTTCATTGCATTTGCCTTACTTCACTTCCACATGCAGCTTGATGCTATCTCCTAAGCACAACAAGATTACTGTAGGCATGCATTCACAGCACCCACAACAGGGAAACTCTACATATATGCACACAAACATGCCCACACATGTATCCTCACAAGCTCAGACACATCGAAAAAATGATAGGCTACATATTTTTTAGCATTCTCTACACTCACCATTTATTAAGCCAGAATCTCATTCGCAGTAGATGGGATTACAGAATTCCTGTGTGAGCCCCTGTTTCCCCAGCCTCTCTGCTCATTGCGAAGAGGATTTCCTCGATCCTGGCTGCCTTAAACAGCTTGGAAAAGCATGGAGTACCCAGCAGTGCTGAAGGCACAGGAGAATGAGAGCAGAGGATGGAGGAGGGAGGGATGGAGGGAGGGGGGTGTCACAAGAGAAAAGTATGAGAGGGGCTTACCTTATGCTGTGCATCTGTCGTCACAGACCTGAGGAGAGTAAAAAAAGAGCGTGCTGAGAATGCTCACGCTGAGTCCGGCAACCCTGCGGCCGTCGCTCTCGCATGCGCCTGGCACACAGCGGCGGTAAGCGCACCTACTGCTGCATCAGCGGCCGACAGACGAGCCAGCGAGGTAGTACCTGCAGCGAGGCGAAGAAGCCAGCAGACGGCCGGACTCGGGGGACCGGCAGCAGTTGCTGTGTGGAGATGGGCTCAGAGATGGACTGGGCAGTTGCGGGAGAAATAAGGGGCTGCGGGGACGGCGGGAGAGACGTGGGGCCACGGGGACAGCTGGACAGTGGCGGGAGAGATACAGGGCCGAGGGGGCAGCTGGAGAGACGCGGGGCCACGGGGACGGCCGGGCAATGGCGGGAGAGATACGGGGCCGTGGGGACGGCGGGAGAGACGTGGGGCCACGGGGACAGCTGGACAGTGGCGGGAGAGATACGGGGCCGTGGGAACGGCTGGAGAGATGCGGGGCCACGGGGACAGCTGGACAGTGGCAGGAGAGATACAGGGCCGAGGGGGCAGCTGGAGAGACGCGGGGCCACGGGGACGGCCGGGCAGTGGCGGGAGAGACACAGGGTCATGGGGATGGCCGGAAAGACGCAGGGCCACGGGGACGGCCGGGCAGTGGCGGGAGAGATACGGGGCCGTGGGGACGGCTGGAGAGACGTGGGGCCACAGGGACGGCCGGGCAGTGGTGGGAGAGACACAGGGCCACGGGGATGGCCGGATAGATGCAGGGCCACGGGGACAGCCAGACAGTGGCGGGAGAGCAGAGAGGCAAGCGTCCCCTCAGAGACAGGTGTGGAGATGGTTGCTGCTCACAGTGATAGCAGCTCACGGTGATATCGGAGGCATCTCTCCCTGCATCATTCCTTTCTGATGGGGTCACATTTCTGTGTTTGTCACACCTTTTAGCAAATGGTGGGCCCCAATCACAGACAGCACAGTAATGGAAAGGAGGTTACTTTCTGTGAAAAAAATCCATAATTTATCCTCATTAGGATGCAGCAATGGGGAGGGGTGACTGCAAGAATCAGAATAAATCATAGACCAAAGTTTTGCCCCATACATCCATAAGAGGAGAATCACAGCTTTATCTTTGCATCACATACAGTGCATCAAGGGCGTAACCTTAAAGACGCTGTTGAGTAAGAATCGGAACAACAGCATGTCCTATATGAAGCCTGGTTCTTGCATGGATGCTCAAAGACTTGTGCAATTAAACAGCCCGAAACAAACCTTCACTGAAGAAAATCCTCCTGAGGTTCCTTGCAGGGTTTCTGGTGCTCAGACCTCTTGTTGGTGTTTAGCCATTTATCCAATCCTGACTCCAGCGATTCTATCGATTGCTGTCTGCTGTGTAAAAATATCTCCCAAATCAGATATTGACTCTTTTACTAAATAAACACAACTGTCTACCGACCAAAGAAGATAATTCATTAAGTTTCCCTCCGGCTATGAAATACTTTAAAGCCAGATTGGAAAGAATGTAAGAAATCAGAAGAGATCATCACTGAAAGCATATTTGATCAGCTTCTCTTGCACAGAGTAGGTATTTTACCCTTACCATTGCAAATGTCACAAAATTGATGACGTAAACCACACAAATAAGCAACATGTACAGTATGTCTGCTGACTGAAGGAGCAAATTCAGCTGAATCCTCATATGGTTTTAAACAATAAGAAATTTCCACCATAATAAACTTATATAATTATAGCCAATTTATTATACTTTATTGCATAAATGCATTTTTAATTTTTTTATTGCATTCACAAATTTTTATAAACTTGAGGTTTTCCTTGTGGGGACCGAAAAATGTCCCCATATGTACAAACACACAGACACACACCTTCAGTCATACTTTAAACACTCTTTGTGGTCACCGGTTCACAGAAAGGGCAAATCTTAAATGTGAGTGTCACCTGGAACAATCCCGCGTGAATATGAAACAAACGTGCATAGCCTGCAAGCACAAATCGGAGCTGTCAGACACCAAGCCCGGGATCTGTGAGGCAAAAATATAGCCAGTAAAATTCATACCCTCTGAAAGTCATTCTCATGTAAACATCAATAGCATGGATGATTGCTGACATTCATTCACATTTTTCTTGAGTGAAATGCGTTTGGGCTCATTTATTAAAAGGCTTTTTGCACTGGAAAAGAGCCGAATATTTTCTTGTACATACAGATGTAAAGTATAAACAATGAACCAGGTGCCATATGAACAGCCATGGGAACACGTTTTTCTGAAGTAAATTTACGATTATTTAAGCTACATCCTGCCACCGTAATCATACAGGAGCACAGACAAACTGAACTGCAGTGACTCTCCCCTGCAAGCTGACTGCCTGCACGGTCACAGATAGCCAAAAATCATTTAGACATATCCCATCCTACATCGGTTTTAATTGAAGTTGCATTGCTGTGCAAGGTTGCCATGGAAACGGATCATGCTCAAACATACACAATGAGATAATTCCATTCAGCTACCCAAAAAGAGAAAACGCAAGTACAACTAGCAACTTTGCTGAATGACATAATATTATATACCCCCGCAAAGGTGAGTCATATCAGGTGGAATGATTATTAGATTTATTTTATTAGATTATTAGATTATTATTATGGATTTCTTGAAGCAATATTTGCAATATCTACATGACGTTTCCTTGGCTCTTACATCACACCATTGGCAGCTTGGCAAATTGCCGGATTGCTGCAGCGACACGCAGCTCACAGCCTGCTAACCGCAGACACCTGAGCAATCTGTCAGCAGAGACAGCAACCTCCTCAAAGCCCCCGCAGACGGAACTCAGCAGCAGGGAATTTTTCATTCACAGCAGTGTGTTGGTCATTTTTTGTTTATATTTAGCTCAGTTTGGAACAAATTCTAATGCAGAGGTCCCCAGCTATTTTTTCCCGGGTCCGTCCGAAAAAACTTGCCGGAGCCTGCCAGTTAGTGACCAGCATTGCAAAATGAATTATTATGGTGAAAAACAAGAAGCCATTAGTTGCATTTCTCACTAATGAGGGTGAATTATTATGACAATAGAGTAGCTGACCGTATTTCATCTCTTCTTTCCTCCTGTTCTCCTCACCTAGACACAGATTATATGAATATATCACAAATTCTTTCCCAACACATGTGCTAGTTGATCCTTCGAGGTTGGAGAACACCCAGTTTTATTCTGGTATTCCATTCCTGCCATAAAATGTTTCCCATCATCTGTTCCTGGCGTCTTCCTGCGTGTCCCTCAAGATGTTCGCCATGTCCCGTGAGATTTCTCAGTGCTATCGGGCTTCTCCAAGCAGTTGGACGTCAGTCTTCACATTTTTCCTGTGTGGCTCTTATCTGTACCCTGTATCATGAAACAAAACAGGTCCTCTACCTAAATGGTGTTAAACACAATGCATTTCATAAGCCTGTTATTGGAACCTTTTATTTTACATGGAAAAGGCAGCCAATTCTCATTCAGGCAAGTTCCCGTGATCAATGGTGTGGTTCTAATTTGAGAACAGCAGAGCAACATCATAATGGACTTTCACCGCAGGTGCTTTTAACACCGCACTGTGCTGTCAGATGACCTTGTAATGTAAGCAATTAACAGATCCTGTGCGTCATTTAATTGAAGCTAAATATGGCAAGGGGGGGCGGGGGGGGGGGTCATTGGTGGATATAGATTTGCTTCCAACTAGGCTGGAAAACTAATAATGTTAAACTTCCATAAAGCAGTATTATGTGCGCAGTGCAATGCGAGCAATGTGAGCTTGTAGCTGGAGGACTAATCTGCCTGACCTCTGTCCTCCACTATGCCAGCGGGATGAGCCACCAAACCACTCACATGTGTTTAGTTAGTTGGTGGGAGAAGATTGTCGGCCAAAGGGGTTGATACCATCTCAGCATGTGAAGGGGACCCGGTGCTGCATGGCTGTTGAGGTGCTGGCTGTGAGGGCAGTGGTTTGGTAAAGAAGGAGAAGCTCAGTGTGTTTTCCGCTATGGTTGATTACCAGGGATGTAAAAAAAAAACAGTTAAATAAGTTAAGAGCGCTTTCCTTATCTGTTGATTCGCTGCACATGCAGTGCTGGAGGACAAAACATGCTCCTAATGAAAATCAGAATAAACTATTTTATTATATGGTTGTTTCTTTTTTAGTTCCGTTATTTTTATTTGTGAAACTGAAACCCCAAACAGTCAGTCTTATTGTAAATGATGAAAGTCCTGAAATTCAAAATTATTTTTAAATCTTTCATACACTGTACACTTTCGCAATGTGACGATTGCATGTGTCCCCCACACGCACACACACACACACAGCCCCGCAGGTGGATTTTTTTTAGCCCCCCCAAATGTCAAACTTCTTCCAATGCTCCTATTGATTACAAAATATTCACTTTTTAAAAGCAGGGAAGAACAGCAGAACATCTGAAACTAAACCTATTGATTTATTTGTGTGCTTTTTATTCTGGGAAGCATGTCAATCATAAAAGGCACGGCATTTCTGCATCAGATAGTACTCTTCAATGTTTGCGTAGAAAAAAAATAAACAGGCACCTATCCAGTGCTTGACATTGTCTTTGTGAGCAGCTGGGTAACCACACACATTTATTTACTCATGAGAGGCGCCACAGAAAATGCTGCAAGCATGGCATACACACCCACACAGCCTCACACACACTCTCCTCCCGCGCCCGCACACACATACACACCATCCCTGCCACCCACTCCCTGCCCACACACATCCTCCCACGCAGCATCACATGCCGCTCAGTAATGCCCAACTCCCCTGTGATAATTACAGTCATCGGGGGCCTCTCCTCCCTGTGTGACTCTACTGTTTGTACATCTGTTCATTTTCACAGAAGGTGTGTTGCTATCGTCCGACTGTCAAGCAGGAAATAAGGCACAGACAGTCTAAAAAGAGCCTATTAATATAGATACGGAAAGCTACTCTGCCTCGCCTCGCCACAGAACAGCAAGGCCAGTTCACTGTGCTACAATATGCATGGCTTTAGCTGCCACGTCGTATTTATGTAAGCAGTGACACATTCCGGCTGCACTGGGTAGCAGGGTAACATCATACCTGCAGGGCCGGGCATTTGGCTTCTAGCTTACAGTTTGCACATTTTCCCTGCTTCTGCACTTTTCTGTCCTCTCGCAGTTCAAAAATATAAAGTTTGACTAGTTGTCCCCCTTAAAACTGGCCGGAAATGTACAGCTATGGGCCCTAAATGGGTGCTCCGTGACAATAGAAAAATTTAAAAATAGCACCACTTGGTGAGCCTGGCCAAAAGTAACCCAAAAAGTTGGGTACATAAAAAGAGGATGGAACAAATTCTGAATAGAAAAACAATGAAGGCTAAGGATAGCTAAGAAAAGTGCACCCAGAGCTTGTTGCCACCAGCTGTGAATGTCAGGTTATCTTCCCAGAGAAAACACGTCACTGAGGGGGTGCTGAGCTCTGGCAGGACTTGGACCTCTGACAAGTAGAGGTTACCCAGCTCAAGAAGGAGTGCAGATCTCTGAACTCCTGGCCCTGTCTTAGAGAGCGAGAGCAGCAGGCCTGTGGAGAAACCTCCCGTCAGCTGATGGTACTCATGACCTTGTGGTTTTGGTCCTCAGGCAGAGGTTGGGGGTGTCTGTTTTTTGTCCTTGTGTGCCGGGCATCCACGAATGGGGTCAAAAGATAGATGTGAAAAGGCATTCAGATAGTCACTTCCCTCCAAGACAGCGCTGAGGAACCCCCCCCAGGGGCTATGATTTTTGTCTCCTCGTCCTCTTCTAGTGGCACTTCCCTCTTTTTTATTTCCTGATAAAATTCAGGTCATACTCTCTCTTTGTGGTGTTATACGTCTGTCTCCAGGTATGATGTTCCAGAAGGTTCTTGAAGCCTGGTTCTTTGGTCTTTCTCATGGCTCTGATCACCCAGGACGTTCAGGACTAATCTATGGGTTAGAATGTTGACTTAAAAGTTTATGAGATGCAACTGTTACACTTTTGTCATTTAACATTTTGTTTCTTTGTTAAGCAGATGATGAATAACTTTATCTTTCTTTTAATTAGAAAACCTTTATGCGTATCTACAGGACATTTAAAAATTGATGACTCATAATTTCCTTTTTCTTAATCACAATAAATCCAAAGTTATGTTATTTGGCTAGTATACAGGTATTTCTACTCATTAGAAATTGAAGTACCTGTTGGTTAAAAGTACCTGTTGGTGAATTTATATATATGATTTTTTTTTCTGTTCTTGATTGGTATTTTGTACAATGCTTTGGCTAACACATGGTGTCTTTAAATGTGCTTTACAAATAAATAAATAAATAAATAAATAAATAAATAAATAGTTTCCTTATTGAGGGGTTTTTACTTCTACTGTCAGGACATTTTTGGTGCTCTGATGGACTTTTTTCCAGAAAGTACAATATCCTGGCTGGAGGAAGTACTCTCAATCATATCACTTAAGCTTCACTGGGACTTTCTCTTTCACCACTTCACTGTTGCACGATGCACTTCCCATAATCTTTTGTTGCCTCACTGCCCAAAGGAGGGTACATGCACTAATGTTATGCTGTTATGCAAAATGTTATTGCCTGCAAAAGCCAGTTGTATACAAACACCATGTGGGATATTTTTATAATTTACAGTGGTACAGGTTGAGTTGTTTCTTATAGTAAATGTTGTGTTACTTGGCTGGAAATGCAGACGTTCTCTAATCCAATGTTTCTCAAACTGGTCCTTGGGGACCTAGAGATGCTCCGTGTTTTTGCTCCCTCCAAAATGCCAAGGAATTTATTAGTGAGGTATCCAGACCTTCACATTTTACATGAGGCACATATCTTGAATAGTTCTTACTGGCAGTGGATTGACAAAATAAAACACTAGACTCCCATTCATATTGACAGTGGTGATCCTTCAATACTCAATACAGAAAAACCAAACGGTAAGAGATCTGCTTGCATCTGAAATCTGTACAATGTGCCATCATATTACTGGAGTCCTGTTATCCAAGCTGCCTGTTCACACTCGGCAGAACATTCCATAGCAGAAAGAGGTGTTAAATGTTCACCAGCAGCCAAGTTAAAGAGTGCATTTTAAATGCGCTTACCACCGTTTGGCACAATCACCGCAGCCATTGACAACGTCTGAAGACCCAGTGGTAGTCTGCATAGAACTATAGGCTCATTTACCTGGCAAAAGTCATGAGTAAGTTTACCCCATTGTACCAGGCCTTCTTCTATCAGAAATGTAACGTGCTCCAACAGGCTGTTACACCCAAAGCCTCTTCTTCACATAATTTTCAGAGTTTATCTGAAGGGTGTCACTGAAGTGAAGCAGATATGTTCACACTGTGTGAGCGCCCTTCCTGTCTGACCACGAGCGGCTTTCCTTTGATCCTGGAATTCCATGAACTGTTTCTCTTGCATTTGCACTGTGGCATGTCTGGATGTCTGTGGCCTAATTTCCCCTAAGGGATTAGTAATATTTATCTATCATTGACTCAGAGGTCCTTCATTTACGAAATTAAGGTCTGCCAATCTTTAATTCAGATAAATATCTAATAATCCTACGGCATGTAAATAATGGTATGCAAAATATGACATGAAGACCTCATGTAATACCTTAATACACAATAGGCCTATACTTATCTAGATTTTAAAGTGCTGTATTTTTTGTTGTCAAACACTCATACATGCCTCTTCTTAATTGACTTGTTAAATTATCCCCCTGAGTTTCACTCCGAGAGAGGTATGTGTGATTGTGTGTGTGTGTATGTGGGGTGGGAGATGAAGTGAAAAAATCACTGCAAACAGAAAACTAAAAATACCAAAAGTCATGTATAGTACATCACATGACCGATATCATATTTACAAAAAATAAAAATAAAAACACAATATGATAAAAAAAAAACTAAGAAAAAAATGGCAAAGTCCTGCATATTCTTTGGTTGCTTATGGGTATGGTTAGGGCTGAGTGTGGGTTAGGGTTGTCATTGCAGGGATTACAGTTGTCATTCGTCCATAGAAATGAATGGAGAGTCCACATAAAGATAGGAGTTCAAATGTGTGAGTGTCTGTGTATGTGTGGTCATGTTTATATTACGTTGTAGGGACCCAATGTCCCCACAATGTGATAAAAACCTGTTATTTTCTACCTTGTGGGGGCAGTTTTTTTGGTCCCCATAAGGATAACATCAATTTTATAAAAATCTGTGTCTGCGCTCAAAAAACTAAAAATGCCAAAAGTGTCATATTTTGTTTGGTTACTTATGGTTAAGGTTAGGGCTGGGTAGTGGTTAAGGGTGTCATAGTTGGGATCATGGTTATGCCCATAGGAATGAATGGAGTGTCCCCATAAAGATAGGAATACATGGTATGTGTGTGTGTGAGTGTGTGTGTGTGTGTGTGTGGCCATGTCTGGCGTGCAGAAGAGCCCCTGTTACATGGAGGCTTCTGATGAGCTAGTGATAAATGACTCATTCACACAGCACAGACACACTGGGCTCCCAGCTTCAGAAGGTCCTCCAAATAGAGGCCCAAGAAAAAAAACATGGCAAAAGAATATTGTCTTCTGGGGGAGACCTTTTTCTCCAGCTTTATGAAAATTTGACTGCAACTGAGTGGCTTCCAAAAGAAATTGTCCTCAATGATTTCATTTAGTATTTGCTCCTGCTGCTGAATGAAATTTAGAAAATAATTTAGAGAAAGAATTTTACATAGTTTTACTTACTTTACTTACTTACTTACTTACTTACTTACTTAAAAAATGAGAAACATGGTCAAATTCAAGGCAAGCCTCAATGTCAGGAATTCTGGAAACTTGCTATGAGAGAGTGTGAGAGCAACCGTGGGACATTTCAGACAGATGAGCCACATGATGACCATGACAATAATGTAGACCCAGGAGAACTGACCTGGTGCTCTTTGGCTTTCTTTACTCTAACTGGTGAGTACACGGGCTTGAATGGAATGCTGCAATCTGGATTTTGCCTGTTTGTAACCTTGTGAGACATTGGGATGTCTTAGAGCTTTTAAATGTGAATCATGGGCAGGTTCACAAGTTCCTATTACTAATGATTTGAAGAAGCTTTATGACAAGCAACATAGGTCAGAGAAAGACATAAAATGCCCAATGAGACCCAATTCTATGTTCTGCATTCTGATTCTATTTTCTCTCCCTGTTGGCTCACTGCTAGATCCAATTGCTTATATTGTACATAGCTGCAGGGAGCCCAGAACCTAATCCAGTAAGACACTCACACACTATAGCTGATTTACTGGCACCAGTTCACGTAACTGCATGTTTTAGGGACTGTGGAGATAAACCCATTAAACCCATTAAGCGTGTGAGCTCCACAAACAGACTGGGGTCAATAGGCTAAAAGGGCCAGGCACCACTGCAACACTGCCACCCTTAAAATAACGTTAGAACAATCAACATTTAAATCTTATATGTAAAGAATATTATGATTGCATTATGTCAAAACTGGTATTTACTTAAGTGTGCCTTTTTAGTTTATGTATATATAGTTGTGAATACAGATAAATCATGATACAATTTTATTGTCCTGCCATCCCTGTAAGTGGCGCTGGCTGTTATTTGCTGGTTTTTATAACAGTCTCTCATCCATTGAGCATGTTCACACGCTGCCGCACAGACAGCATGCTGATCTTCCTGAAAAGTTTGAACTATAGGCTAGAACTGCACACCCCTGCTGGGACAGTCTGGAGTGTAGTCCAGACCACTGACACGTACAGAGAGGAAGCTGCTAGCTGAGCAAACGCTGTGAAAACAGTTTGAAGAAGACACAAAGTACCCAAGTCTTCCAGATGAATCTCCAGGGTGATCAATCTGTTGTGATTAAAAGATACAATTCCAATTAATAAAGTTCTACATTCACATGGACTTCCAGTCCCTGGAGCATGTAGGGTTAAGGCTTTTACTGAAAGGCCCATAAGTGACATCCCTCCACCAGCCATAGGATTTGAACCAACAACCTTCAAATCAGTTGTAAATCAGTTTTTAAATACCACTCCTTTTATCAACAGAAACACCATTGAAAGCCAGTGAAACATGTGCAATGATCTGTTCACTTTTGCTCCACATTCACTCCACTTCATGGCGAGATACTGTGAGTGTACTTTTATATATGCACGTCATTGTCAATGTATTATGGGTAGGGATAAAATCTCTTTTAATGCTTTTTTTGATAGCATGCAACACACAGACCTGAGTGCCTTGGTCTGGTCTCTGCGGACAATGCCAACTGCTTGGAAGGGAATAAGATATGTGACAGTGATTAAAATTGGGATATTTCTGCATTCTATAAGATATATCCAATGTCTGAGCTATTTGCTGATTCTCCATCACTACTTTGATTCAATGAAAGGGTGTAAGTATTATATTCAAATGTATAAACAATGCTATGTAGCATCACAAGGAGACAGACGGCTGCTTTGCACATTGTTGTCGCCCTTACAAAATTATCAGCCCCCACGGTCAATTTATCATCTTGGACAATTTTTGACATTGGTAATATTGGTCACGGTTGGAAAAGCATTTTTATGAACTGTGCAACAGGAATATTCTTGTTTTTCTTGGGGGAGAACAATTGGGATTCAGGAAGCTGCTCTATGTTTTCAGACTCTCATTAGATAGTTATTGATCATTTTTGCCCAACCAGTCCAAGGAAGTGACAAACCTGTTTATGTTTTGACCTTCCAACACTTCATAAATATACAGCTACGCTTACCTGCAGTGAGGAGGCTATTAGATACATCAAACTAATACTGGGAGGGACCCACTTTAAGCATAGATGAATTCAAAGGAGCCTTTTTAAACACCAATGCTGTACTGAGCCATTATGTTTGCACTTGCTACATTCCTATTTGCTTTAATTACTATATCCATTCTCCTCTAACCTTCTCTCTCATTAACTAAATGTTTTTGCCCCTAGAACTGCTGAATTATAGACTCTGTAGTCAATCTGTGAGTATCCTAGAAGGGTGGCTGTTTTTGAGACACCACATCCATCACATCTGGCACCAACAATCACACTACACTGCAAATCCCTTCATCCATGCATATTAGCCATTCTGATACATAACAAAACAGTTGCTGTCTGTGCTGTATATGTTCATTTTCAACAGCCTAATTTCTTATTTTGGTCGAGGGGGGGGGGGGGGGGCGGGCTGCTTGTTTGTGTGCCTAATATACTGGTCACTAAGGGCGTGTCACTTGCTACTTGATCAGGTGTAATTAAATTACTCTATCCTCTTCAAGCCACTGATGTTCGGCACATTCTTTTATACTGAAAAACTTCAAAAGCAAGTCTTTCTTTGGACATATGACAGCAAATTGAGTTATTCCCAGTTAATATAATGATAACAAAATAATGGAAGAAGGCATTTTTAGCATTGCAAGGTGGCACAATTGTGCAGTGGTTAGCACCACTGTTGCTTCATAGCACTGGGACCAAGGGTTTGCATGTTTTCCCAGTGTTGTTGTGGGGTTTCCTCTGAGTACTTTTGTTTCCCACCACAGTCCAAAAACATGTTGAGTCACCAAACTGTCTGTAGGCGTACCTTGAAGTGGGTTGGCACCCCATCCTGCTTCCCTGCTTTGCACCCATAGGCTACAGACTCCCTGTGACCCTCAATAGGACAAGCAGTGCCAGGTTTGCCCACATTGGGAACATTTGGTCCTCACAGTGTGGTAAATACCCCCCCCCCCCCCCCACCCCCCCACCCCCAAAAAAAAACACCCCAAAACCAACAAAAATTTTCCTTTCCTTCCCTTCCTTATTTTTTTTTTTTTTTTTTTTTTTTTTTTTTTTTTTTTTTTCATTTCCCTCCTT
>JAODKM010000038.1:595173-607335 GCA_026780845.1 Petrocephalus sullivani
TTACCTGTTCCTCGGGGGCCCTTTTTACTGAACAAAGGGCGGCCGGGGGGGAAGCCTGGGGCCCCCCCGGGGCCAGAGGGTTAACCCTCCCCGGCCAAGCCCTGGCTGTTGGGGGGGGGGGGGGGGGGAGGATTAACACTGATGGAGGTTCAAACAATGGTGAAGAAACATTACCACTCACAAAGCCAAGACAGGGAGATGGAGCACCCTTATCATCATCCAGTGCAGCCTGGAAGTGGATGTTATAAACTTACATAAAAATAATACTAATAATAATAATAGACAGTCAGACAGGACACACGGCGGACAGATGGAGCCAGCTATAGGACTCAAGGATCAAAACAACGGTTCAAGTTTTACAGGAAGTGCTCGCTAGTTAATTCGACAGGCTTTTCACAAGTTCATCCTTATGCAAATTCATTAATCACAAAATCAGGCTTGAGCTGATTTTAACATGTGCAAATGTATGGTCAAATTTAAAAAGAAAAATTAAAAAGCTTAGTATTAATTCGTCCAATACCGTTCCTTAATCTCTCCATCCCAAAGGCACACAAAAAAAAAGAATACTTTGCCTAAATGTAGGTTGAACGGGGACGTCAGAAACATTCTTGAAGTCACCACTTACAGCTCAGATGGCCCCGTTTATGGGATACATACCTTTTGCTCCAGTTACTCCTAGTCACTCCTGAATAGCTCCCCCGAAGCTTGCAAAACATTTAGTACTCAACCTGCTCATCACCTCAATCACATTGGCTGCTGACTGAATAAGATAAATATATGAACTGCAGGCTAAGTGGCACCTTACATTAACGTAGTTGTCTAGATGCCACACAGTAAATGAGATTTAATAGTACATCTCCACTCCAGAATGGATCCCAGACATCAGAAAAGGTTAAAGATTCAAACATTTTCATCCACTTGCCATACTAATTTTGGGGTTAATGACACTGAAGTTTTTAGGAAATCTGTGCAATGTGCAGCTGGATACCTGCAAATGACAAAGTCCAATATCGTCTCACTAAATGCCTCCCCCTCTAGTCAGAGAACAACCTACGAGGCCACCGGAGCTGCAGTATAAAGGAGTTTCTTAAAAATGTAATAAATAAAATGAGAGCTTGTTGTTAAAATGATAAACAACCTTATGAGAGACAGAAAGACATTGGACATTTTGCCAACAAGCCCCAAACTGTTGCTCCCTGCTATAGAAATGTACCATTGTTTGAACCACCAATATTTACATCAGTTCAGAGCAAAGCTGCACAAATGTATAAATGGAGAGTTTGAAGAAAAAAAAATCATGGCACAAATAAACAAATAGGGAGTCAAACGGGGGCTCTGAGAGTCCGCTGAAGGGACTGTGGCCGGATAGGACAGGGTCACTAAAGGAAGAGATTCCCATTGGAATCTGAAGCCAAAAAGAGATGAATTCCCCCGATAGAAAACTCAAAGTATTAAGACACGTATTGGAAGTGACCCACAGCTCTTCACAAAGACTGCTTTCCTTGGGCTGCAAGTCTGAAGGAGCGACAGGTCCCAGAACAGCAGCTCTGTTTGGCCAGTTCTCAATGTGAGAAGGAGAGAATGAGAAACTGAACAGCTCAGCTGTTTCTCATGCAACCGGCCACATGCTGCAGCAAATCAGGGTCTCCGCCAATAGGTCTTCTTTCGTGTAATGGCAAAAAAAAAAAAAAAACAGAAGGGTGCACATATAAGTCACTGGGGAAAAATCCCAAAAGAACACCTGAGAAAGCAGACCAAGATAGCTTAATTGGAGCAGGGAGCAGGGCTGGCCCACAAAAGGGCGGGTCCATAGATGGTGGCATCCTCGGGACACATCCAGCTGGTCCTGTGTCAGTGTTGCAGCTGATCCGATTGGCAGGGAGGGGCCTAGCGCCCATCGTGAGGGGTGAACATGTCCTCAGCGCGACGGTGGCTCTCCAAGGCTTTGACGGTGTAGATATCCTGAGGCAGCTCAGACTTGCGCCGCATCAGGGGCCGCTCCAGGCACTGGTCCCTCTGCAACTGAGGGGGGGGCGGCAGGGGGGGGTTAGGACCAAATTGCTGGCACACATCTACACAGAAGCTCTGAGGTGAAACATGCATCATCTGATATCCCAATATCAGACTCCCACAAGTCTAGCTGATGCTTTTTCCGGGGGACAGTCAGCAAGGCTTTTGTGATACATACACACACATTGCTGGAAAAACATGCCTGCAGAATAAAGTCTAAAGAGAGACTCCTGATCGTCTGCATGGAGGACATACACTAAATATATTTGTCCACACCATTCCAGTATGACAAAAAATCACGTGGCTTTTATAGCAAGTGGTCGGCACAAATGAGAAAAATCATAAGACACGGTTGTTCATATGAGCATGCATGTGCATGACTGCCTGCCCTACATACCTAGTGGGCAAACACTGGTTATGCTGGCCCAGCTAAGAGCCACCTGCTCATATTCTCACTTGCCAAAATGTCAAGAAGTGGGCAGTTCCTAGACAAGTATTCCATCACAGGCTGACAAATTTGAAAACACAGAAAAACCCAAGGTGATATTCACATTACCCAAAAATAATCTATTGAGGTATAACTTTTGACAATATCACTAAATCTCAATACTCTACCAAGTACTATACTATGCAACAGAACTTTACAACTGCATTGCATATTTAGCAAAATTATCCACGATAAGCGTTTTAGAGTTATTGTGAGAATCGCAATATAGCACTACATTTACTTTTATTCAGTAGATGCCTTTGTCCAAAGCGATGTACAACTGAGTAAAATAGCAAATTACAAACATACATGCTGTCAAGGAGCAGCTAGGCTGAGCTTCCAATGAATACACACTTAAAAGTGTTCTATTTAATACTATTATAATGACAGAACACAAAGGCAAGCACTTCTCACACGATGCCTGTGTGTTCAGAGGTAGCAGCAGTACTACACCAAAAACGATGTGAAACAAAGCAGTTTCAGTCTGCGTAACATCTCAGCGATGCATGCAGCTCTCACTTCCTTGTCATTTATGTCTCAGTGGATCTCAATTGAAGAAAAGAAAAAATAAATAAATTAAATTAATTAAAAATACATTTATATACGACTGCTTCAAACCGTGTACTCGTGTCATCCAGTAAACACGTTCCACAGATGGGTCGGCTATGCTGTTGAATAAACAGTGTTTGCAGAATGGCTGTTGTGGAAGAACTGCTTCAAAAAAAGAAGGAAAAAAAAACATTCTACTTCTATTGTGATTGTGCCTAAATGGTTTGGATTTATGAAATCCATCATGGACGATAGTCTATTCTAATTTGCAAACTTTGCAAAGATACATTTTGTATAACAGGTGGCAACACAGTTGAATATGATCTATTATTTGTTTGTATTTGTTGTAAACAGAGTTCAGAAGTGCCACTGACCAAAGTCATTTGTAATCAAAACTTTTTAAACTTTACTATTAAATCAATTAAAAAGCACTGTTATGAGTCAGCTTCTATGGGATGTACAGTATTTTACACTTGATTAATTAATAATTTGTTAGTCAAGTAGTTTTAAGATGGTTAATTATGACAAACATCCAAATTCAGCTGGTTCGTAAACAAAAAAATAAAAGTGATTTGTATCATGGGTCACGATATGATATGATATGAACATAAGGATATGAACACCCTGCGATCTTGCAAGTTCTCCCACTTAGAAATCATGGAGGGGTTTAAAATTCACATTGTAGGTGCATTCCCTCTGTGAGAGACAGCATTTAAAGAAAAAAAATATATATCAGAGAACCACATTGTATGATTCGTAAAGATTTTATTTGTATTGCACTGCTGCACTGAAGTATTTGAACACCTGAGAAAATGTTAATATTTGGTACAGAAGCCTTTGTTTGCAATTACAGAGGTCAAATGTTTCCTGTAGTTCTTGACCGGGTTTGCACACACTGCAACAGGGATTTTGGCCCACTTCTCCACACAGATTTCCTCTAGATCGGTCAGGTTTCGGGGCTGGCGCTGAGCAACACGGAGTTTCAGCTCCCTCCAAAGATTTTCGATTAGATTTAGGTCTGGAGACTGGCTAGGCCACTCCAGAACCTTGATATATGTTTCTTACGGAGCTACTCCTTGGTTATCCTGGCTGTGTGCTTCAGGTCATTGTCATGTTGGAAGACCCAGCCACGACCCATCTTCAGTGCTCTGACTGAGGAAAGGATGTTGTTGCTCAGAATCTCACAATACATGGCCCCATTCATCCTCTCCTTAATACAGTGCAGTTGTCCTGTCCCCTTCACAGAAAAGCACCCCCAAAGCATGATGTTTCCACCCCCATGTTTCACAGTCGGGATGGTGTTCTTGGCTAGAATCCTTCTTATTCCTCCAAACACAGCGAGTGAAGTTTAGACCAAAAAGTTCTATTTTGGTCTCATCTGACCACATGACTTACTCCTATGCCTCCTCTGGATCATCCAGATGGTCATTGGCAAACTTCAGACAGGCCTGGACATGTGAGCAGGGGAACCTTCCGTGCAATGCATGATTTGAAACCATGACGGCGTAGTGTTCTACCGACCAGCTCCTCCCGTGTAGTTCTGAGGTGATTCCTCACTTTTATCATCAGTGATATCCCACGAGGTGATATCTTGCATGGAGCCCTAGTCCGAGGGAGACTGACAGTCATCTTTAGCCTCTTCCATTTTCTGACAATTGATTCAACAGTTGATCCATTTTCACCAAGCTGCTTGGCAATTGCCCCATAGCCCTTTCCAGCCTTGTGGAGGTCCACAATTCTGTCTCTGGTGTCTTTTGACAGCTCTTTGGTCTTGCCCATGGTAGTAGTTGGAGTCTGACTGACTGTGGGGTGGACAGGTGTCTTTAAAGAGCTCAGACAGGTGCTACTAATTAAGACTGCTAGGTGGACTTTTTAAAGGCAGAGCAACAGGTCTTTGAGATCCAGAATTCTTGCTAATTGCCAGGTGTATACTTATATGCAGCAGTGCAATACAAATAAATTCTTTACAAATCATACAATGCGATCTCCTGATTTTTTTATTTTTTAAATGCTCTCTCTCACAGTGGGAATGCACCTACAATGTACAAAAGGCTTTACTCTTCTCAGGCACTCTAAACAGTAATACTTCTTACTCTAAACAGTAATACTTCTTACTCTAAACAGTAATAGTTTGCACAAGTAAACAATGCTGTTAGGGCATATATTCAATGGAAAGATTTACATTACAATGGTCCAAAGTGCAATTTACATCGACACTGGTAACAGATTTACAGTGTCTTCTGCAGCCAACTGGGAATAGGCAGAGTGTCAAGTCCCTGTTGGATTTTCCAGATTATATGGTAAGAATCTCTAATATAATCCCTAATATATCACTGACCTTCTGCAACACTATCTCTGCGGCCGTACTCGTAGATCTACTCAAATCACCTTTAGTTCCTAGGACCAGATTGAAGACTTGCGGGGATCATGCATTTCAGTCCGTGGCCCGAAGGTTATGGAACAGTCTCCCAAAGTCACTTAGATTTGCTCCATCAATTGAAACATTTAAGAAACAACTAAAAACACATTTGTTTAAGCATGCATTTGGGTAGCCTTACTGTAGGCTATTGTTTAACTCATGCTTTTGGATGTCTTTTTTTCTTATTTTTGCTATATTCTTGTCTGCTTTCTGTGTTTTGCCCATGATCATTTTAGTTTTTCTTTCAATTTTATTTACTTATTTATTTCCTCTGTCCTCTGATGTCGGTCTTGTTTTTGGTTGTTTGCACCTTTTAGCATACTTACATTGTTCAGCGCTTTGTGACTGCTGTCTGTGAAAGACGCTCTATAAATAAATCTTACTTACTAATTCCAGATATATTAATTCCCAGAATGAAATTTTAAATCATGTTTGTTAAGTCATAAACTGTGGTCTCTCCCAATATGACTTTAAATTCATGGCGATACATAACATGCTCTTTGGCTACAGAGCAGCTTGTAGACAGCCAAATGAGATATATAACAACACAGAAATTATTAGAAGTCATCCAGACAACTATGGAAACTGTGGAAAACAGTTTAAACACAAGTGCATGTGCACATACTGACTATTGCCGCTTCCCTTTTTTGTCACTGGATTGTCAGTTGAAAATACCAAACGCAGGAGGATGCAGACAAAACTCCAGTTTACCTGAGTCGCTTCTTCCTCTACAGTCTTTCTTAACATGTGAACATCTTCTATCAATGGACCATCTGTTTCCATATCTACTGGACTATTGAGGCCAGAGGAATCAGCATACACAAGGAACTAGTGTTTAAAAACAAAACAAAAAAACCCACAAAAGGCAATTACTCAGCAAACAAAAACAATTGCTTACACCATTGTAACTGCACATCCATTATGACTATAATACACTGTAATGGGAACCCTGCCACGGGTAGGGCACATTAAAACTGGATCCAAGGATCAAAAAAGCACTCATGGGACTGAAACATGCTGCTGGGCACAGTGCCAAGGCCAAGGCACACCTCGACCACCCAACACGCTCTCTGAAGACAACGCAGGTGACGTGACCGGAGTATGACGATGCATGAACTTAGTCAAGGGAAAAGTAATGGGAAACACCACACGTTACATTCTCAAAGATATCATGGGAAAAAGGGATTTAGAATACACTCTAAATGATACTTTAATATGGGCTAATCCACTGTTAGAGTTGTCCAGCAATGTGTTGTAATCTGTCGAGAACAAACATTTTACAAATACTTTTCCATTAAAGCACATGTGGGCGAGCTGCATATACTGGAGCAGCTCCAGCTCCTCCTACCTGCGGGTTTGATTTCGCCAGATTTTCTATCTTCAGCCAGGCCTCCTCCCTCTCTTTTGATTTAGCCTTTTCTCTAGAAAACAATGCAAGTGATGATAAACAGCAATGGGTCAGGTAACACTGGTGACCGGTGTGTTCTTAGGCTCTTTATAAACTAGTACAATTCTCCTATCAGGGCCAGAAATAAAAACAAACAATCAAATAAATAAAATGCAGTATATACAGACAAAACAGCACCCCAAAATGATCTGCCATAATGCAGAAACATTAAATGGTGCGCAGCTAACCAAGAGTACAGTTCTGCTGATTCCAGACTGACTTTTAAAATACGTAGATTCCCATTCCCCAGCGAAAAAGCCAGGCCATTTTTCCCATCTAATGCAAAGCAAGGGGTCACTCATTCTCACTGTGCACATCACATAGAAGGATGGCTGCAGTATGCAGTCTGCAGTCTGCAGTGTCCACTTACTTATTCTTCTCTGCCCTGTACTGTTGGGTACAATCATCAAACAGCTTCTGGTTCATTTCCATGAAGAGCTTCAGGGCATTATAGATCAACCCATGGATGGTCCTGCAAAAAACACAAGTGAAGCCAAACTGAAAAAGGTCTCTCAAAATAAAACAAGGAGGAAGAACCATGAAAGTGGGACTATATAGTGTGTAGATAAAACAGCTTTCACTGACTCCCTGCATGGTCTTCATACTCATTCTCTCGTTCCTTTGCTGTCCTATCAAATGACATGAGGCTGACCGTACTTGTTCCAGTGGGTCTTGGAGTTGCGGTACAGCGCCGGGAACATGATGGGGAGGATCTTAGCTGCGTTGTCACTGATCAGGCTCATGATGTACTCGTTGTTCCAGTAATACAGGGCTCGCTCCGCAACCTGATGGGAGCACTGCTCAGTCAGCACTTCCAGGTGAGGCAATAGCAAACAAATCCCTCAAAAATCTAGTCTGCTAAATTTTAGGTCACCTGAAAGTGTGGACTTGAGACACACTTGGCCAGTTGGCGAAAAAGTGGCTCCATGACCTTTACAAACTCTGAGGGCTCAATCACATCCAAGATCTCTTCCAGCTCATTGAGGAACATCACTTCCTTTGGGCTATGGGTCTTTGGCCAGTACTTCAGAAGAGCCATGACAACCTATAAATCATCAGCACTGATTAGCAGACAGGCAGAACTGCAGCTAGAAACATGAAGGGATGTGAGAATATCCAACACTCAAGTCACTGGTGCACAAATAAGCTCTCATCTGACATGCATACAATTTAAATACACCTAGAACATAACAGGAGATGCACACTAATGAATAAGACAAAAAAGAAACTTATAGTTACAGTTATCGGGCCATCAGAACATCTGAAAGACTATTAAGTCATTCAAGCTAAACTAAAAACTCAAGAAGCACTAAAAGCTATAATCTATAAAAGAGACTCTGAAAGAACAGCAGGTAATAGTGAACTTACTGGTTCAGTGAGTGTGCTGTCCTTCTCAAGGAACTGCACCACACAGTATGCCAGCTGCAACAGACACATTGATATGCAGGGTCAGTGCAAACAGTCAAGTAACAGACTATAAAACAGCCTGCTAAGGGCTCATAATGCTACATGGCGATTAAAAGTTTTTTTTTTTTTAAAGATTATGAACCCTGTCCACAGAAACACACCCCTATATGAATACCACTTATGGGCATCCCATTACGGCTATAACGACATGTGAAACTCCCAGTGATTAATATCAACTAATAAATATAGCAATGATGAATGTGTTGAGGTAGAATGGGGGGGACCTTGAATCAATCCCTGGAAAGACTTCTTAATTTTATTTTATGAATGTAATGTAAGCTGAAGCCGTTCCCTAAAGGTTTTGAATGACTGCTAAGTCACTAATGATTAAGGCGAGTAGGAAACAGATGCAGCAATACCTGTGGATGGTAGACACTGAGGGACTTGACTTTGTGCAATGGCAACAGGACTTTTAACAGAAATATCTTGTGCTCCTCTTTTAGTGGTAAGGCAAAACCGTTGATTATACTGCAAATGACAGAAAAGAAATCACTTTGGCTCTGCCCAACAATGCAGCTCATGGGAGTTTTACTTAAACATGTTCTGAGGGCAGAACAAACAATGAGTAGTTAGCGGAGATTCTGCTCTCAGAACAAGTCTATGTAAGAAAAAGTCCCACGGGCAACAATGTACCACTATTATGTTTATCCTATAACCGGGGGAGGGGGACATGTACAGTAAGAACTTCATGAAAGTAACGTTGAGACACACAATAAGCACACAAAACTAATGGGCTTCTGCCATTTACACTGTGTGAACATCGGAACCTGAGTGAGGTTCTGCTGTGTCTGGAAATTAAAGTGCTTTTGCATAGTAGGAACATTGAGATTATATGGGGCATGCACAATCATCACCAAGGCTTCATATGACGGGCATAAACATTTGCCTGGACGCCGGCTTTTGGGTAATATGTGGATGTTTACTTATATACTTTATATATATGAGGGACGTTCAAAAAGTTTTCGCACTTTTAAAAACTATTTTAGCAGAAAATGCATCACTTTTCTACAGTCACCTTCTTTTGCGATACAATGATGCAATTTTCCCAGCATCATACCAACTCACAACAGTACAGCCACTCTCAAATGTCAATCCCCTCAGACCACTCAAGAGAGAATACCTTATCCCCATACAGAGCACACATGCTGAGATTAATTTGTGCCTTCTGCCGACAAAAAGCATATGACAGAAAGCTATTCCTCTTTGGTGGAATTTATACGTTTCGCATCTTCACCACAGGGTGACAACTTATGCTAACCTGAAAGGGCAGCCAGCTTGCCTGACGGAACTAGTGACATGACCTGATCAGACACGAGTTACTGCTCCTCCTGCATTCGCCATTTCCAGCGAAGATATAAAAGTGCGGAAACCCCTCATACTCATATGTATTAGTAATAGGTATATACTATAATGCTGAACAGTTATATATGGAATTATTGTAAGTTTTTAACTGCGGGTACGCACGATTTACAGGGGTCCCTTCAGTAAACTCCGCACAGCGATCCATAGTGCTTCTAGCAGCGAACAATGTTATATAATTTGTGTCTATTGAAGCATTACAACTGTTGTTTCAGCTATGCAATGGTATGGTGGTATATTAAAAAAACATTTTACTTAAGGGTGCTCTATGACAGCTACATGGTACCAACATAAGCACATCATGACAGCCCACATAATTTGTCAAAAGCATTTAAAAATGTTTGTTCCAACTTTTTTGGCTGCCATAAATGCTGACATAGGGAACTCCCGTGTCAAGTTCCCTATATATGACAGTATAATAATAATAATAATAAAACTGTGCAAATGAACAATGCCATGAATGACAACAGTACAAAAACAAGGTCTCTCTTGCGATCAGGCATAAGAATTGCAAACTGCTTGAATCTTTATAAACTTCGTGTAGTCAACAATTAAACGATTAAAGTGAACAAATTAGAATTTCGAAACGATTTGAAATTTTGAAATTGTGTAGCACCCACGCCACACACAGGGTAACCAAACCCATCGAGAAACGTGAGGGGAGTCACATTCCTCTATATGGATCCACGTTTCTGATGATTTTGATTTCTCCATATACCATTCATTTAGTTCGGGTTGGAATTTCTCTCTGTACAGTCCCCTTTCTTTTTGACAAACTTTAAGCATGATCCCAAACAGCGCGCAGCACAATGAATCCAGTCTGAGCCCACAGAGTCTGCTGGTTTGTTTTGATTCGGTGCCCAACAATATGGTGGATCCGCCCCATAATGCACCGTGCGCCGACTTCCGTTCCCGAGCTCTATTGTGATGCCCAAAAGTTTTCTGTATTAAATTTGGCATATCCTTATGTTTAATAAACATGGTAGACTTCTCAACAGCAAAAAGCACCTCCAGTTCCTAAATTTCCCTCAGGATAAATAAGTATCTGATCTGAACTGCTCTGATCTACTGAAATGCCAGCGTACTGACAAGAGTTTATGCCAATCATCTAAAGCCCGGATGATTACTGTGCATTTGCGATGTGATATCGTGCAGGAAGTAGAAATCAAAACACTGGCCAACCCTTCAATAAGTTATCGACATGATGAAATCATTACATCTTGTTTGATGGGGGGAAAAAAAACTAAAAGCAATGGCAATAATTGGGTGAAAAATGGTCTATAGTTTTGGCATTATGAAGAATCAAAAAGTGCAATAACCACAACAGCATACACACCTGCCCAGTATCTCCAATAACTCTGCAATTCCATTATGGTGCTCAGTCTCATAAATGAACCTATGGAAATAAAGTTGAAAAGTTCTCTCAGGGTGCAAAAAACAAAAAAAAAAAAAAAACAGCACAAAGCTAACATGGTTGTGGTTTCAAATCCAAGAGGGCACCCATAAACTGTAACCCTTTGCTCCATTGTAAACTGCTTTGGATAGAAGTTGAATGAAATGAAAGAGGGAAAAATTATAGTCTGGATAAATCCTGAAAGAATATAATTACAAAAAGACTTTCTGAAAAGTCTACAAGCAGCGAGCATGGCAAGGCTTGCCTATAAAATATATTGTTGATCTGTTTCCTGATGTATGCACGCAGGCCCAGGAATTTGCCGTAAATGCGATGCAATGTGGTCTTTAGGAAGTCCCTCTCCCGGGGGTCCTCGCTGTCAAAAAGCTCCAGCAGCTGTTTGGAGAGGGAGAGCGAAAGAGAGTGAGGTGCTTCTTGCGGTGTGTATCCTCATTGCAACACTGGTCCTGCAGAGGCGAGACCCCCTACCTGCATGACAAACCTCTGGTCAATGTACTTCTTAGCTACGTTTGGCTGGAAGTCGGGAGACTCTAAGAATCTAAGGAAGAACTCATAGACGAGCTAGGAAGAAAGGCACAAAAATGATAAATATATTGACTAAAATGCAATTTATGTAGCACGGCCGGCTACGAGATCTTTATAAAGGGGGTCAGCTATACCTGCAGGTGTGGCCAGGCAGCCTCAAGCGTTGGCTCATCCTCCTCTGGGTCAAACTCTGCCCCGGTGGGATTGGATGATGGCGGCAGAGTCCTGAACATGTTCACAGCAAACTGATGTGGAGGAGGTAGAAAGGGGTGAGGAAAATAATAACTAACAATGATAATGAAAGGGGTGAAGTGACACTCCAAACAATCAGCAGTTTGGCAGGAGGACTCCGCTTTAAGCTTCCAATACCTTTCTGAGTTTTATATTTTAGAGCTTAAGAACATAAGAAAGAAATATACAAACGAGAGGAGGCCATTCGGCCCATCAAGCTCGCTTGGGGAGAACTTAACTAATAGCTCAGAGTT
>JAODKM010000038.1:616742-642315 GCA_026780845.1 Petrocephalus sullivani
TCCCCCCACTCCCCCTCCCTCTCCCTCTCAGAGCTATGCAATGCTCCTGCAAAGCTCTCTGTCCGTCGAGATCGGCGTTGCATACACTGCTTTGGATGCTAAATCTGACCCAGGCAGTGAAGCAGAAAGCTGCTGGGAATCAAAGAGCACAGCTCTGCTTTCACCTGCCACACTCACCGTAACCAGCAGGACACAAAACACGCTTTTCCTTCCCTGACAATAACGACAAACATAACGTACTCACCCCTGAAGTGCATAAGGGCCACAGGCTGACAAGGGTCATTGGAATTTGACGTATCCACAATCATCCTGCTACTAGCTGTATTACATTTCAACATCCACAATACAGCAGAAGGGCAATCCACTTAAGGCAACGAAGCAGCCTCCATTTTAGCAGAAAAAACAGAGCAGAAAATGAAGCTCCCTGCTGCTGGAGAGAACGGGCTAGCTTGTGTTGTCAGCGGCCGGCAGGAAACCCGGTTGGCTGGGTGCAGCTATGTGAGATGAGTGCGTCAGACTGCAGGAGGAGAATGGAAGGCGATTGGCTGGGTAGGCGGGACCTTTCAGATGATTGGTGAGTTTAGTACCACTCATCTACAACTCTTGAGGCTCAGCTCCCACCCCAAAAGCAGCAAATGAATCTAAACCGAGGAATCCTGACCTTTTTTTCTCCCCCCGGACACCACAAATAATGAATTTTTTTTCAATATATGCTAGTTGAAAAATTACAAGGTCCCTGCTAGTATTAGAGCAAAGTTCATCTGTAGACAAGAACATTAAACTAGTCCTACTGCATCCTACTAGCATAGAGAAGCTATTATCAGGGAGAGACTGCGTAATCTGCAGACGCTGCCTGGCGCGTCACCCCGTCAGAGGGCAGTGAATCACTGAGCAAACATCGCTATCGCCGGCAGCTGGGTCACCCTTCGCCATCCGCAGGCCACGCAGTGTCACTCAGAAAGCCTACAGGGGAAGAACAAACTCATCCTAAGCACAGTCACCTCATCCAGCAAAATGCAAATGAGAGGAAATCTGTTACACTAAAGACTGGGGGAATAACTGTGGAAATGAGGCGTGTGGATGGAGGATAACGAAGGCAACAGCAAAGCTCCATGACATTCAATGTCAACACTAAGGAAGCCATCCATCTGCGTCGCCCTGCGAGTGAATTATGCTTCCCAAAACTGATATAGTCTAGACAACTAATTCCCAAAAAAATTGAGACTTTTTCATTCTAAATTGTGCAACAATTGTGACAGACTACATCATTTAATCTTCAATAGATGTTCCACTGTTCCATACCACTGTTTAACAAAAACACAGATGTTTTACATTTCAGCACAGAATAAGGAAAGGAAATGTGATTTCCATAACAAAAATAGTAGTAGTAGTAGTAGTAGTAGTAGCAGCAGCAGTAGTGATTATTAATGAACAAACAAACAAATAAATGATAAATAAAAAAAATAAATAAAAATAACTCCCAAAAACATCTCAACCAGCAGCAGAATTACTCTTTAGGCTAAGAGCATTGCCTTTAAATCATACAGGGGACATTTTGGTGCCATTATCAGTTGTGCCACAACAGATATCCTCACTTATGCTTAGCGGTGTGCAACATCGCAAATGCCTCACTTCATTTAAATGTAAAACTGTGTCCATCTGACTTCCTTAGGGTCTGACAGCAGAACAGTAAACAAGTGCTAAAAGAAAACCTCCTGCATTTTAAACCACCTGCATCCTGAAGTGCTTTGTTCAAAGCGGGGGAGAAGCCCCAGAGATGGTAACAGCCGCATGATCATGGTGCCTCACTGGACATAGTCCTGCCGCTAATACAACCACAGATACATTTGGACAGCTAGGCTGCACCAAACTTTCCGGCCATTCATCTGCTCTGTGTCCCAGAAAGTAAGTATATAGAATTTAATGGCAGAGTTTGGGGAAGGTCACCACTTCAAATCACACACTCACAAGGGCCTTGGGTAAGGCCCGGAACTGCAAAAATAAATAAACAAACAAATATATAAATAATTAAACAAACAAGGCTCCAGAGTCTGGATAAATGGCTGACACTGCACTCAGACCCCAAGCTTTTGCTCACCTTAATGTGTCAGTCTGAGCCTCAGGAGCAGACAGCACGTGGAAAAAAGGGATTTTGTTGTACTTGGTAACTGTAACAATAAAAGCATTCCATAAAATGTGTAAATAAAACGTGTAACTTTACAGCAATATGACAGTCATGAACCACCAGATGGCAGCATGAGGCAAGAGAAGTGTGACTATTAGTAGGTCATTGATGGTGAACAGGAAGGTGTGTGTGTGTGTGTGTGTGTGTGCGTGTGGGGGGGGGGGCAATAAATAAAAGCTTTTCTGAAGCATATCATCAAAGAATGGGCAGGGATTCTTCAGAGGAAAAGCCTCATACCGCTTCATAACCTAGCTATGCCTTGGGTGGGGGGGGGAGCATGCTCACTGCCTACAGCATTTCACATGGTGCCTTTGTATCTCAAGTAATTTTAACTGGATATTAATAAAATCAGCATAATGTTTTGAAACAATTCAGCTTCTGGGACTTTTAATCTGAATATTCAAGTGGTAAGGCTGTATGCCTAAACTCTGTATGACCCACTATCCATCTGCTGCACTGAATACAAGCAAAGGATCTCATAAATGGAGCAGAGTTAATAGATTGTTGACCTTTCAGATGTGATTAGGACTTCTCTAGCAGAACGCCCACTATGGCTAAAAAGCCTTGAAAAGCTATTCCAGGCTTATTTATATACCGATATACCGTCATTCTCACAGCAAGCAGCATGGTGATGCAAGCTCTATTGCAAATCCTTCACTAAAAGGTTTTTTTTTTTTATTAAGCCAGGAGAAAAACAGTGGTAAAGCCTTTTCAGAATGTCAGCGATTTCAGAGTTATTTATCTGACCACCACATCAAGAAGCCCTACAATATTAAAAGGTGTCTGAGGATCTCCACCAAATGCCGGTTCTTGACATGCGACAGCTGCATACGCATAACATGCAACGTCGATATTATAATCGCAATTCGTGCAGACTTAATGCCAACCAGATTCAGGAGAATGATTACTGTCTGTCAGTATTAAATGAGAGTACAGCTGGGAGATATGGCAAAATATTTTATCAGTAGGGATGCTGCCGATCAGGGTTTTTTGAGCTGATCACTGATTGCCGATCACAGTTCAAAAAACAATTAAGTGCGCAGTAATTTTTAAAGTGTTATATTAATTGTGCAGCATTATTTGTTTATTTATAGCAATAAATTACATTTATTTATAGCAAATGTATATTTATTGGAGGGCAACATTTTATATTTTTGCCTTCATATGGAATCAAAGTTGAATGTGCTGAACATTATGTGCCGTTTCAAAACAAAAGCAAACAAGAAAACTTCAATATAGGTTAGATAAGGGGAAGGGGGGGAGGGACTTCCAATAGGCAATATAAAATGCATCTTTTATAGAAAGCGGCAATCAAATTAATTAGATAATTATATTAATAATTATAAATCAGATAATGAGGGGTGGCCGATCAATCAGAGCATCTTTATTTATCATGATAATGATTTTCATATTAAATGATATTGATAATTATTTCTTTGTCAATTCTCCATTTTTGCTCAAACCTCCCTTATAACTGCCTTTAAAAATATTCAGAACATGGAAAAACAGCAAAAAAAATTATATATTGCACACTGAAACCTAATTTTAATTTTAAAAATCATACAATTAATTATTATTATTATTATTATTATTATTTAATTTATTTTTGGTAGGGCGTAACACTACAAAATGCCAACAGCACGTTTTGTTGCTAGGTTTTTTTATCCGACTGCCTCACGGAACGAGTTTGACCAGGACTGCGCAATATGCCCTAAAAATGACAGCACAATATTTTCAGAGAATTTCACAATATCGATATTTATCTATTCCAACACTAATATACAGAAAACTGTAAAATATGGCAGGTGGTGTTCAGGATTTCTGATTATGATGATCAAACTGTTTTACTAGTAGACATGAAGTAGGTGACAGATATAATAAAATAAAATTATACCGACAACAGTCTCATACCTTGATGGAACTTAAGTAAGAATAGTGTATTATAACTTAAATATGCAAGAAAACAAGTTTAGGCTATTCCACAGCACTCATGATATTCAAATTGATGACAAAATTAATATTCATGATTACGACACGATAGAGCTTTCAGTTTCAGTTCTACAAATTTGCAACTTAAGGCTGATACTCCTGCAATAAAGCTTTCATCATGTTGCTAATGTAATGAGGCTTAAAGGCAGCAAAATTCTCTAGATAGCAACAATGATGATAAGGATGATGGAGATAAATTCCAGGTCCAGAAAACCAAAATTCAGACCAAGATTTTATTTCAACTAACTAGTTGAGCACTCTGACTGTGACAAAATCTTGGTCTAGATTTTTACTTTCTGGACCTGATATATGTGGATGTCAACAGGTAATGCACATACATTGCTCATGTAATATATATTGCATAATAGAACAATGTCTCATATAATGGATTAAAGTGACTCAAATCTCCAAGAGGCTGTTCTGGCCCTTAATATGTGGACATGACTCATTCTGCCAGTCCTTCCTTCTCCTGAAAGAAACAGCTCCTTTGATTCATATAGCCAAGGTCACACCGGCATGCATTTCACTCTCCTCACTAGCCTTATTCTTCATACATTTTCAACTGACAGAGAAATTGCTGATAAAAATTGCTGCTGCATTTCAGCACAGAGCCTATCACATTCAGTCATGCAGTTTTACATTTAAAACTCCACTGAATCAAGTCAAAACTTGCTGTATAGCAAAGGAAACTCACAGAATCATGTTCAGTTTAAATCCAAAAATGTACACAGTTCTTCCAACACACCAGGGTTTTGTGATGGAGGTGCAGGGAAGCATAAGCGTGGTAAGATGCACTAGCAAAGTGGCTAAGGACATAGACTAATGACCAAAAACATGCTTCATTCTCAGTAGGGGCCCTACTGTAGCACCACTAATTAAGATGATTAACCCAAACTCTGCAAACAAAATAATTGCTTAAATGAACAGAACACAGAATAAAAACACTAGCTAACCAACCAAAACAAATAAAAACATCAGGCTGTTTTACAGAGAGCACCATGCTACCTTCAATCATCAGGGGGATGCTATCTTAAATTTCCCTGAACATGCTAATTAACCAAAAAGTAATTAAAACTGGGTTCCCCAATTTTGTTCTTATACTGTACAAAAATAACAGTGAATTATAACAATTGTAATAAAATGAATCCCATCTAAATCCCATGTTCTGTGCTACTGAGTACATAAATTTGTAGCAATAAATAAAATAACTACAGCCATATGAATATTTAATTGTTTGCTTGTTTGTTTAAGCAATTAAGTTTTTCCTTGAGAATCAGTTCATCATATAGATTGTCAAACACTAAACCATTCAATGTTAAACACATATACAGTAGGGACCCCAGTATGTGTCATTTCGGCATACTTCAAACTCGACTTTACCAAGGGGTGTGCAAGAACTGCTATCAACAACAAAGGCTTTGTTAACACACTTTAAGTAACCAAACAAAATATGAGACTTTGGCCATTTTTAGTTTTTGCTTGCAGTCACACATTTTTTTTTTTTTTTAAAAAAAGGACCCCACAATGTCAAAATAACCAGTTTTCACGACATTGCGGGGACATTGGGTCCCGACAATGTAATATATACACAACCCACACACAACATATATATTTGAAACTGCAGATAAATAACAATAAAAAATGTGCCAGAAGGAAAAGGCTTCAGCCGGCACCGTAGGCTTACTGAATACCTTTGAAAAGGGGTAGCTTCTGGAGCTCCCGGTTGTTACTCAGGGTGAATCTGGATGAGCCAGGCCTCTTGTCCTTCTTGACAGAAGAATGTGAGCTGGACTGCTTGCCCTTTATCAACTGTGTAGTGGGTGGGAGGTGACTGCTGTTCTTCTGCCTCCAGCTCTAGAGGCAATAACAGACATGGGTTAGGGTTAGGCTAGCTCTAAATGGAAGGTCATCAGCCAAATGCAGATAGTACTTAGTTCAACAGAAGATCTGTTAGCAGTTGTATTAGGAGATTTAAATCCACCAGCTCCCAGCGGGGACAAGGACGGCCTACTTTTTGAATGAGCAGAGCACAGATTTTCCCCACCCAATAATCACAGTCGTCTTTAAGAGAGAGAGCCTTTACCAGTTTTTCATAAAGTTTGGCCGACTCACGGTTTTGATTTATTTTTTGTTTATTGACTGAAGTAACATTCTCTTTATAAGTAACTTGGAAAACCATCTGGTTAAGGAACATTGTATTTTTAATGGCTATGCCATACATAAATTGGTCAACAAGGTGTAAATAAATGTAAAACAAATTCTCGAGTTAAATATCTTTGCAGAAGATTTGAATGAAATATGGTCACGCACACCTGTCGATCTTCCACAAGCTTCCAAGACGCCAGTGCATCTTTAAGCACATGACCAATTATTTCCCCAGTATGATCGTCAGAAAAATAACATGTCTGAAAGCAATAACTTTGCAGTTTCCATTCTGCGTCAACAAAATGGGCTGTAAGGCTCATGTAAGGCTGAAGAGTACAGCTACTCCACAGGCCAGTCGTCGTACGAAAAAAAAGATGCCTTTTCGAGCTGCTCCGCTACTTCACATGTTTCAGTGTACATTCGGGGAATAGCTACGTCTTTGAAATATTTGCGGCTCGGCAACTTGTATCTTGGATCAGCAGTGTGTAGCATTTTTATGAACCCTGGCTTTTCGATGGTGTATATGGGAACCATGTCCTTAGCGATACCGGTATGTAGCCTACTTGTATACGTATAAAACGACAATATAATAAACAGTTATATAACAATTAAGCTGGAAAAATGTCCTTGATTAACCCGCGCCTATTACTGTACGCTGTTTTCCCTAAGTCGAATTTTTTTTTTGGTCCCATTGAGTTCGACTTAGCGAGGTCTGACTGTATTTGGAAAATACCATCTCGCTCTTCAGCCACCATGCCTTTGGCCACGCTCCATTCCGCTCCTTCTGCAGGTGAAGTTAACTTCTCCGCGACATAGAGAGTTGCACACTAATAGCATGACACAACAAATCGATAATTAATTTTTTTGCCAACACTTGATAATTGATTTTTATCAATTTTATCGATTCATTGTTGCAGCCCTACAGGTCACTCAAGTTTTTCCCACACCAGCCTTGCTAAACCATGGATTTATGTACTGGGCACAGGGGTCATGCTGTCACCAAGTAGGAAGCGCAAATTGTCAAAAATGTATCTGTATGCTGATGAATTAAAAATTACCCTTTACTGGAATGAAGGGGCTGAGACCAATCTATGAAACACAGGCTCAAAGCACTCATACACTCAGAAAGGTTCTCCTGGCATCTGTCAAACCCAAATTCATCTGTCAGACTTCCAGAGAGTGAAGCGTGATTCATCAATCCACTGCTCCACAGTCCAATGGTGACATGCTTTACAGCACTTGAGCTGATGCTTGACGTTGTGCACAGCAACACAGCCATAGAAACTTAACCCATAAAGCTGCAAAGGTACAAATTCTGAACATCTTATAAATTTGTCAAAGATAAATGTCCATGGTCTTCAGGGAATATGAAGTGCAACATGGGTGTAGGCTCAGGTCACAATGAACCGTCATGTTTTCAGTATTGGTGGCTTTTCATGTTAATGGACATTTTTGGACCAAACAATCGAAGCATACCTCTATGGGTACCACAATAATATATTACAAATATATGGGATTACATTAAATCACCAAAATGAAGTTTTTCCCAAAAAATGTTGTACTATAATACAAAAATTACAAGCTGGGGGGAGGCATAATTGCAGTTATACACATTTTTTGGCCGACTATGAATCTAGCCATTTGCAAGGGTGGCTAACACTCTTTTGAAGAACTTGACATAAACTAATATTATCTGAACAGTATTAATACCAACCTGCAGAGAGCAGCGGCACTTACAGAGCTGAGATACAGAAACAGTTCAATGAAAGACCTTTAACTCTCCATGACTCCAAGCCCATGGAAAGGCCCAGTGATCTCAAAGAAACCACCCGGCTACAAAACACCAAATAGTGATTCTGATTTAAGAGTAGCGCCCCACTAAGTGGTTCAGAATGAATTAAGGTCTTTGTAATCCCAGTGATTAGTTGTGTTATAGCACAAAGACAAACACAAGCTGCTTCATTAAATAGCCATCTGTGTGATTGAGGTACCTGCAAAAACTACTTTGCTAAAAAGCAACCACGTGGCAAAAACGGAGGGAGCAAAAACTGGGGAGACACAAAAACTAACATTAAAACTAACACACATGGAGGAAATATATCATAAATGTAATAAAGATGGAGGGAAAAGGCACAGAGTGCTCTAGCAGAGAGGCATTCATACAACCCTGTTTCCATAAAAAGTAGGAACGCTGTGTAAAATGAAAATATTAACAGGATGCAATGATTTGCAAATCATATAAACTCATACTTAATTGAAAATGGAACAGAGACAACAAATGTTGAAAGAAAGAAATTACAGAAGAAACCAATACATGCTCCACTTGAATTTGATGACAAGACATTTCAAAAAAGTTGACACAGGTGCAACAAAAGACTGCAAATGTTGTGTAATGCTAAAAAGAAAAAACCTAATTAGGTTAATTGGCAATGGGTCGGCAAGATGATGAAGTATAAAAGGAGCCTCCCACAGAGGTAGAGTTTCTGTGTAGTGAAAATGTTCACCACTCTAGGACAGATTACGTGGGCAAATAGTACGACAATTTAAGAATGTAATGTTGTCAATGTAATAATGCAAATAATTTTGGAATTTCATCATTATATACCGCAGACATCAGTAAAAGCTTTAGAGAATCAGGAAAAATACCTGTACGGAAAGAACAAAGCTGAAAACCAGTATTGGATAGGCGTGATCTTCGGGTCCTCAGCAAGCACTACACTAAAAACAGACAGGATTGTATAGTGGAAATCACTTCATGGGCTTAGGAACACTTCAGAAATCCACTGTCTGTGAACACAGTTTGTCGCTGCATCCACAAATGTAGGATGAAACTCTACCATGCAAAGAAAAAACATATCGAAACATGATCCAGAAATACCACTGATTTCTCTGGCCCTGAGCATTTAAAATGGACCGAGGCAAAATGGCAAACTGCGCTGTAGTCTGACGAATCAAAATTTCAATTACTTTTTGGAAAATCATGGACACCATGTCCTCCAGGCTAAAGAGGAGAGGGACCATTCACTTTGTTGTTAGTGAACTTCTCAAATGGCAGCATCCATGTCGGTTAGTGCCCGTGGCTTGGGTAGCTTGCATATCTGGGAAGGCATCATTAAGGCTGAACGATATATACGAGCTTTGGAGCAGCATATGCTGCGATCTAGACAAAGTCTTTTTTAGAGAAGGCCTTGTATATTTCAGAATGACAATGTCAGAACGCATCCGGTGCCCATTACAACAGCATGGCTCTTAAGTAGCAGAGTCCGAGTCCTGAACTGGCCTGCCTGCAGTGCAGACCTGTCACCCACTGAAAACAACAGGCACATCATGAAATGTAAAATACGACAAAGGAGACCCCAAACTGTCGAGCAGCTAAAATCCCTTATCAGGCAAGAATGCCACTTTCAAAACTCCAGCAACCAGTCTCCTCAGTTTCCAGACATTTACAGTGTGTTGCAGAAAGAACAGGCGATGCAGCACGGTATTAAACACGCCATGCCCTGACAAGCGACACTTTATCAAATGTCTTGCTGGCAAATTCAAATTGAGCATGTATTTGGCATAAAACAAAAAATGGGGTTCAACATTTGATATGTTGTCTTAGTCCGATTTTCAATTAAATATTTCTTTGATTTGTAAACCATTGCAGTATGTTTTTATTTATATTATACACAACGTCCCAACTTTTTTTATGGAAACGGTGGTTGTACATTAAACATGCAAAACTAAGAATGAAGCAGGGGTGGTTCTACGGTCAGAAAATGGCCTGCTTTAGCCGAGAAACACAGTGTGCATCATTAAAGTGCACTCCGATAACATTAAGACTCAACCAAGGCAATTAAATGTTGCCTGTTTGGGCATTTCACCTAAGTGTATCACGCGAACACCCAAAGTGGCAATTGCATGGGCAGGTTCCTGGCACATCATGCTGGTCTGTAAACACAGAAAAGCATCTTCCACCACATCGCCACATTTACAAACTCTTCATTTACCTCGTTCTCTGTTTCTTGTGCATCTTTGCTTCCAGTTTTGGCCACTTTCCCTGATTTCGGAGTTTCCTAAAACAAATAGTATCTGTAAGATCTCAGCGTCAGAAGGCAGATAAGGACGTTACATCAACCCACTGGTTCTCGGACCGAGTTCGCGTGGACTTGCCAGTATAGCAGTGCGGAGCGTCTCACGTTGTAACTCTCTTCTCATTTTAATAGTTTTGTATTACATTACTGTCCATGTGGATGGATTCCATCACACTCTTTTACCCACCCCCAAAAAAATCTAATTCAAGTAACATTTCACCTACTGTGTATGTATTATAAACGTTTAGTTACATACTCCGCCAAACCACGGAGCCATTCGTGCGTTACATATTCATTACCATAATGTTTCCCCTCTCCTCAAACTTGGGGAGTACAGTAAAAAAAAAAACCACACACAACATAATCTCGTTAGCCAGATAGCTATGTGGGAAACTGCACATTCTGGAAAGTCCCATTATTGCACCAGAAACTTAACGCACGTAAAATTCACATTCGCGAAAAGGATTATATGTCTTTTTAAGGTATTAATACATCTGCATTGCAGACTAACTTACCTGCTGTTCTTTGCCCGTTCTGCTAGCTACAGATGATCTAGCACAAAACGAACTAGCCAGTAGTTGGCTAACTAGTTACCGCAATCAAGTTTCCCATAACCCTTGCAAGCGTAAATATTCCTCAACTTTCAGAGTGATTACGCGCTATAAATTTCTATCCCCATGGACTCGGAGCTAAACATCATATTTAAAAACGAAGCAAATTATGACTCTGAAATAACCGGTTAGTTGCTACTAGAGACATCCCCGCAGAGTAATCTAACGTTAGGCCTCATTCATCCATCTGCTCCCTTTACCATATAAGCACTACATTGCATATTTGAAATAAATCTTTAGCGTGAGAATAAAAAAGCACATAAATACCCAACCAACCTTCTCTTTTTTCGTTTTGTTCGGCATTGCGGATTTTAAAACTGTCCCTCTCGCCCCTGTCAATCCTCTCTCGAGTCCGCGGTACTGGTCACCGACTGCAGCGGGTCGTCTTTTTCTCCGGCCGAGTTGATTGGCTGCTGTCGGTCACGTGACCGCACCAAGTAGTAGGCATGCTGGCAGGGGAGAGCGCTGCAAGACATGACCGTCTGCGAGCAGCTGATGTAGGTACCTAGTGGAGTCTACTCGATTTTGCTAGCCTGCGACCTTCCGTGCATGGGGGTACCGCTAAAGGAAAGATTCCGTCGTTAAGTAATCTCGTTTACAAAACGTTTAGGCATGTACGTCTGTGGGTAAAGACGTGAGGGAAGCGCAGGTTAATCGCTTGACACACGAAATTGTTTCACGGTGCTATTCGCGAGAGTAAGCTAGTGGATCGGTTATATTTTATAGTTAGTGTTACATCGATTCAAATGCTGTATCGCTTTAGGTGAAGCAGAGCAATGTTGCCGGGATAAAATAACTAGCTTAGCTTTTGCTGTTATTTGCTACGCAGTACCCCCACCTAGTGGCAAATATTTGATGCTATTTTCTTATAACGCAACAAACCCCCTAACTCTATCAAATAAAGTACCTCCTTGCGTTCGTAGATTCTGGGAAATGAGTAGGGTAAGAAAGTACAGAAAACGGATGGGTGAAAAGTCAATTAAATGTATTGTAATGGATAAGACTTACGAGACTACGATTTTGGGCTTACAATCAAAACACATGAACTCCAACACATTTTCCAAATTGTGTAATGACTTTAATAAAGCATCTTCATACGTCCAGAACCAATGCGAGCAGTTAAAATGTACCGTTTATTTTAATTCAATATTTTTAAATGTAAAAACTCGATTAATTCCTTTAAATATCCAGTAATAAAAGTTTAATGCATACCACACTGGTGATTAAATACTTTTTTTTTAAATGCTCGTCTAACTTGCTCAAATAAATGGCAGACTTGAAATTTTGAAATTTTATTCTGGTACAACCATTTCAAATCTTTAAATTTCCATTATACAATGCATTCACAGCACACAGGAGACCATACTGGAATGTCAGTACATAGGAAATGTCAAACAGAAACAAGAGCAGCCAGGTGAGATGTTCCCCTGAACATGGCACTGCCAGAGATCCAACATGTATAGGGCACGAAAGGAAGCATTCTTGGAGACTGGCTGTTGCATTATACATTCTAATTATTTACAGTGCTGCTGTGAACTTGGTCTTAACCTGCAGCTCTAATCTACTTCCTCCATCCTGGAGGTATCATCTTCCCCTTCCAGTGGGGGCATGTCTTCAATAGGTGCAGAACTGCTGTCCTCAGCGGTCAGATCATCCTCATCAATTCCTGCAGAGGGAACAAAGTCTTTGTTGAGTCATACAGATAGGGTGGCATTTAACTTGTGTGTTAAGAGATGGAAAAATGAAAACAAGCATTCTAAGCACACCTACAGTTTGTCATTTCATTGGCAGATACTACCAACAAAACGATCCATTTAAATGACAACACGGATTGCTCATTTAGTATTACATGGCGTGGCACAGCTACATATCTATGGGCGTTTTCATCCACTCACCCAGCCCCAGCTTGATCATCCTGTAGATACGGTTAGAGTGAGTCTGAGGGTCATCCAATGTGAAGCCAGATGACAGCAACGCCGTCTCAAATAGTAGAATGACCAGGTCCTTCACAGATTTGTCATTTTTGTCAGCCTCCGCCTTCTGTCTGAGTGTCTCGATAATTGGGTGATCTGGATTTATTTCCAGGTGCTTCTTAGCAGCCATGTAGCCCATGGTGGAGTTGTCTCTTAGTGCCTGTGCCTTCATGATTCTCTCCATGTTGGCAGTCCAGCCATAAGTGCTGGTTACAATGCAGCAAGGAGAGGAGACCAGCCTATTGGACACTGTAACCTGTTCAAGAATATTACCATTTAAAATTAAAGGTTTCCCCAAACTACCCATTTCATTACATTCCATGTTTACCGATTTATTCAAGCACAAGATGTGCCTTCACTCACCTTTTCCACTTTCTTCTCCAAAATGTCCTTCATGATCTTGCAGAGGTTCTCATATTTGCTCTTAAGTTCCTCCTGTTTTTTCTTTTCCTCCTCATCCTCAGGAAGTTCCAAACCCTCTTTAGTGACAGATACCAAGTTCTTTCCCTCAAACTCCTTCAGCTGCTGTACACAGTATTCATCAATGGGCTCGATCATGTAGATCACCTCAAGACCTGCCTTACGTAGGCGTTCCACAAAAGCAGAGTTGGCCACCTGATCCTTTGTTTCTCCTGAGGAAAGAAATGTTCAATATGATTTGGCTTAGGTTTCCAGAAATTGGACATTAACATTTATTTAATTGGATGATTTTATCCAAAGCAACATACATTTGTTTGAGACAAAGCAAGGTCAGACAATTCCTGAAGCAACTGGTGATTGAGGGCCTTGCTCAGGGGTCAAACTGTGAAATCACTCTTCAATGTCTGGGATGCAAGCCAGCAACCTTACAGCCACGGACACAGCATGCCAAGCCACCCAGCCACACACCCGCACCCGAGTAAAATTGTGATGGTTTTTGAGCTGCTAGATATCAGTCGCTTCTTTGAAGTACTTGTTTCAAGCAGCAGCTCACCAGTGATATAGTAGATGTGCTTTTGGTTGTCCTTCATCCGAGTGACATAGTCCTTGAGGGAAACCATCTCATCCCCTGATGCTGAGGTGTAGTACCTTAAGAGCTCAGACAGCTTCTTGCGATTTTGAGAGTCTTCATGTATTCCAAGCTAAACAATAAAAAAGGGTCCCATTCAGCTGAGAAACAAATCTCACATTTTCATATTGTATGGCAATTAACTGCATAAACTGTTACACTGAATGGAAACCTCCTTACTGAAATAGACTGCAGATCAAGTTCAATTTACTCTAACAAAAATATTTAAGGGGGATCCCCTGGAGATATTAATGAGTTTACTTGACCACACCATATCCTTTTAAATGCATCTCATCGCTACACTTAATGTTCCTTATATGTACATGTCCCACTCAGACTGGAGCTTGGCAATACTGCATTTCATTGCACACTGTACTGAGCATAAAGCTTCAGAACTTTTGAGATTGGATTGGCTCCAACTGTAACAACTGCCAAAACCAATATGAAATATTCGTTACCTAAAGCACTGTCAGCAAACATTCTTGAATACTCTAACCAGGTTAACTGTTAAAAGGCACAATTTAGGTTGATGTAAAAAAAATTAAATAAACCCTGAAACATCTGGTTTGAAGGTCAAGGGCCTGACCTTGATGTTCTTGGAGAACTGCTCATAATATTTCTTGTAGTTGTCCTTGTCCTCAGACAGCTCAGTGAAGAGCTCCAGGCACTTCTTCACTAGGTTCTTGCGGATCACCTTCAGGATCTTACTTTGCTGCAGCATCTCTCTGGAAATGTTGAGAGGGAGGTCCTCAGAGTCCACCACACCTTTGATGAAATCTGTACAGGAAAATCGAAATAAGTTTTAGTCTACATGCACCTTCCAGTGATAAGATGGACATTCCACCTCCAGATGGTCATTCAACTCACTGAGATACTCTGGGATGAGCTCTTCACAGTTGTCCATGATGAAGACTCTACGCACATATAGCTTGATGTTATTCTTTTTCTTCTTGTTCTCAAACAAGTCAAAAGGGGCTCTTCTTGGAATGAAGAGCAGAGCCCTGAACTCAAGCTGGCCCTCTACTGAAAAGTGCTATATTAAAAAGAGAACACAGTTCTAAGTATCAGCAGACATTTTCACACTGAGCTTATCAAATATGTTTTCAGTTACCAAAACAACAACAAAAATAGTGAGGCAAATATTGTTCAATTCTTAACTAGCCCTATGACAAGTGATGTCCTCAAGTGGTATATTTTATGGCCTGTTAAGTGAATTGCTTTAAAAGCACCCTCCAGAATGAAATTCTTGGTTTCCTGTAATCCTCCCCATCCCATCCATTTCTAGAAATAAAAAAAATTCTACATAAATAAACCTGTACACCAACCTTTACAGCCAGATGGTCCTCCCAGTCATTAGTCAAGCTCTTGTAAAACTCCCCATATTCCTCATTGGTGATGTCATCTGGATTGCGGGTCCAGAGGGGCTTAGTCTTGTTGAGCTCCTCTTGGTCAATGTACTTCTCCTTGATCTTCTTCTTTTTCTTCTTCTTATCAGAGCTCTTCTCCTGCTCCTCATCCTCATCAGAACCCACATCTTCAATCTCAGGCTTGTCCTCATCACCTTTCTTGTCCTCCTCCCCTTTCTCCTCCTCTTTTTCTTCTTCTTCATCATCACTGACCTCTTTGTCACGCTCTTTCTCCACCTGCATAGATCACAATGGAATTCAGTCAGACACAAAACAGAATTCACTTTTCTTGGACATATAGTATTTCACTCTTCATGATGTTTCTCAATGTCAGATTCCTCAAGTGATTATGCAACCACTTACAAAGAGCGTGATGGGGTAACCAATGAACTGAGAATGTTTCTTCACAATCTCTTTCACCCTTCGATCTTCAAGATATTCTGTCTGGTCCTCCTTCAAATGTAGGATCACCTTTGTTCCACGGCCCAAAGGTTCAGCTAATAGAAGAAATAGAAGATAGTAAGGTTGTGTGCACCACACCTGGTATACCTAATCACAGCTGCCTGTGAAGTATCCTTACATGCATCCACTTTGACAGTGAACGAGCCCCCAGCAGATGATTCCCAGGCATACTGCTCATCATCATTGTGCTTGGTGATGACAGTCACCTTCTCAGCCACCAGGTAGGCCGAGTAGAAGCCCACACCAAACTGTCCAATCATGGAAATGTCAGCACCAGCTTGCAGGGCTTCCATGAAGGCTTTGGTCCCGGACTTGGCAATAGTTCCCAGGTTGTTGATGAGGTCGGCCTTTGTCATCCCGATACCCCAGTCAATTATGGTCAGAGTGCGTTCTTCTTTGTTCGGAATGATGTCAATTTTCAAGTCTTTTCCTGACTCCAGCTTAGAAGGATCTGTGAGGCTCTCATACCGGATTTTGTCCAGAGCCTAACATTCAGAAAAGTTTAAGGTTTAGCACAGAGTAATTCTTGTTCAGTCAGAGAAAATGCATAATACTGCAGAATTTCAACAATTACTGCAAATGCATCACTGAAGCACTAAATTATGGTGTTATTTTAAAAATCCCAAACACACCATGACAATCTCTGTTCCCAATCTCCCCACTACACAAGCCCTACTGTCCCATTTCTCTTTAGTAGAGGAGGAAAGGGTCACACGTACTGCAGATTACAATGTTATTTTTGAACATCCTCATCCTTTTTTTGCTTGATCCTCAGCACGTGAACTTTACAACCAGTACATAAATACTCACATCTGATGAGTTAGAGATAAGCTCTCTAAGAAAGATCTCTTTATTAGAATAGAAGGTGTTAATGATCAGAGACATTAGCTGGGCAATCTCTGCCTGAAAGGCAAAGGTTTCCACCTCCTCCTCCATGGGCTGATCGTTTGCTTCAGGCATCTGTACATGCAAAACACAAAGAGACACCAGCTACCCATCTGGCCACTTGACAATGCGCCCATGTACTATCTGAAGCCAGTGCATTCATTAGTTAATGCATTACAAATTCACTAGTAGCAAATTAACAAATTCAGTAGGAGTATCCTTACACTCGCCTTCAAAGGTGACACTTATCCTGTTGGTGAATCAGTACAATCTCACCATCTAGAGAAGCCGAACACATTCGACCAATACATCAAATTTTCATTTAACCTAGCTTGTCATTAGCATTCCCTAATTTTAGTATTAAAACACTTTTAATAAGCCTGAATAGCATTAGAATAGCAATAGAAAAAAGTGTCACAGCATTCTTTGCATCTACACAATATCCCCAAACATCCATTCTCTTACAACAGTACTTAATCGCAAATACTTGGAACATTTAATTTCATAGATCACACTAGATTTTGACAGAACCGACCTAAGGCCATTTCTATATGTGCGCATTAGCATACGTGCTGAATGCAGGATACGATGTCGCCGGGGCATTACTGCTAATCGTTATTGTAAATCAGTCGGGGATGCCGCTTACGCCAAACCTCAAATAACCGGGACTGCGTAGAGTTTGCGCCACCATCCGATGAAGACTGAGAACAGCCACCTTCTAGAACCTACTGGGTAGTTATGTCTATTGATAAGAAGGAACCATTTTTAATTATTCACAAAAAAAGCTCGCGCTAGTTGTCAGACTATCTAAAATATGGACAGTCATCTGGCATACGGTCGCCGGGGCCGTAACCTGCCATTTCGGCAAAGAAATGAGCAATTCCGTACCCAAGTAACCCTCTCAGTACTGGATGCCTAGCTAAATATTTTACCGGTATGGACAATCCAAGTTAGCACCGTTGAATACAAACTTAAAATGTGCTGGTAGCACGTAACAATGTCCAAGATTTTTTCATTTCCTTTTTTTGCGTAAGGTAACCAATGAGGCCCGAACCAAACGGCACTAAAACCCAATTCGGTATGCAGCTTGTTCGAAAAATAGCAGTTTTTCATAATTGCAATTTAATATTAAAAAGAACCAAAGGTAAATATATAGATACTGATGGAAACTGTTGACAATGAACGTGGTCGGGGAGCGACACTGTCCGATTTCATCTTTACGGCTAATGGCTTCTGTCAATACAGTAGCAGTAGGTAATGGGAAAACGTCAAAAAGAGCTTGATTTTTTTTGCATTAATTTCACACTAACTCACCGTGGTAGCTTTATATAAAATAGCCATTGCAGTCATATAGCACAACACAGCCAGACACGTGAACAATAAAATGGGACCAATAACGCTGCACTAATGTCTTACCTTGTCGAAAGGCGTACAGCTATAGTGTCGCTTCCGTGATTTAATTATACATGCGAGGAAAAGCGATCAGACGACAGAAACAGCGCGATGCTGGCTCGGCTGCTTCCGCTTAAATAACCGATGCCACCTTAGCCCGATCCTTCGAGAAGCGCGACGGCTCCCAGAAACGTCTAGAAGATTCCCTGCGCCGCCGCAGCGCGGAGTAGGAGCCGAGGCAGCCAATCACGGACGTCCTCGCTCCCTGAGTTATCGGCCGGCCAATCACCGACATTCTCTTCCTCCCAGTTACCAGTCGCACCTTCTGCGAGTAAAAGTAACGGGACTTCGTGTGTTATTATTCTCAGCGTTGTTTGGTGATGGCGGTTGGCTATACTTCATATTTGGTGCAAACGAGAACATTCTGTGCTCATATTCATGACTTGAATTAGTGCAAGTTGGTAGGCTGCATTGGAATCTGTGGATTCATTGCAAAAGTAAGCCACAACTTAAAATAACGATTATTTTGTTAGGTGTGGGTAACAAGCACGAACTGATAGGCGACCTATTTATGCAGAATTAGAATTACATGATATTAAATGATAATAGCACGTCAAAGCAATAAAGGGTTTTTATGTTATCATTTATATTAGAATTATAATTCAGCACCTAAGGCTACGTTTAGGTTATTGCCAGTAAAGGAAGCTCCGATCGTCACTAAATATTTCACATAATTTTGTCATCGGTCGTGTACTGTACAGCTATTGTTCGAAAAAGACCAATTTGTTCAGAAACGTACAATGTGTGTGTGTGTTAAATAAAACCGTCTTTATTTTTTCTTTTTCGTGACTTGAAGATCATCACAGTTCAGAAAATATCCTTCAAGAATTCCAGATCATTCCAAAGGGTTCACAAACGGTATATACGCACAAACGTTTGTATATAAAGAACTTTATTTAAAAATCGTAATATGTTAGATATAAAATGCTCCCTTGGTATGAAGGCACATGAGTCTTTTTTCCATGCAAAATGTATCTAAAATTTAGCCTAGGGAAAATTAAACGAATAGTTCCTTTCAGCTTGGGAAGCACACCATCAAAACATTATTGAATATTAAAAGTCTATAGATTCGGTTGGACATTTGGTAATTAAATAATTAGAAAAGGTCACAATTAACTAAAAAAAAAATCTTTTTTTTTATCAATTTTACTTTCAGTCAACTTCCTCCATCCGTGAGGTATCGTCTTCTCCTTCCAGAACAGGCATGTCCTCTTCACTGGGCTGAGAAATATCCTCCACAATTGTGTCATCGTCGTCAATTCCTAACAAGAAAAATGCCAGAATATAAGATACATCAAAATTATTTCCGTATTAAAATAACATGTGGTACACTAAGGAGCACATTTAACTGATCCTCTGTTAAACAGGCCTAAAATATTAAAAACATGAGAAAGTCTATTTTCATGACAACAAGACCTTAATTTAATGATTACCTAGGCCGAGTTTAATCATCCTGTAGATGCGGTTAGCATGTGTCTGAGGATCCTCCAATGTGAAGCCTGAGGATAACAGAGCTGTCTCAAACAGCAGGATGACCAGGTCTTTCACTGCCTTGTCATTTTTATCGACCTCTGCCTTCTCTCTGAGGGTCTCGATGATCGGGTGCAGGGGGTTGATTTCGAGATGTTTCTTGGCCGTCATGTAGCCCATGGTGGAGTTGTCTCTGAGAGCCTGAGACTTCATGATCCTCTCCATGTTGGCAGTCCAGCCATAGGTGCTGGTGACAATGCAGCAAGGGGAAGAAACAAGCCGATTGGAGACGGCAACCTAGAAGTAGCAAAAAGAAGCAAAAGATTAAGTAAACGGAAAAAAGTCTTCACATGGATTCTGATGCCTGCATGTTTGTTCTCAATGGTTCAACAGAAATCACACAACCAGCATAAACAAATTTTGTACTTTCTCAATCTTTTTTTCCAAGATGTCCTTCATGATTTTGCAGAGGTTCTCAAATTTGCTCTTGAGTTCTTCCTGTTTCTTCTTCTCCTCTTCATCTTCAGGAAGTTCCAAACCTTCTTTTGTGACAGATACCAAGTTCTTTCCATCATACTCTTTCAGCTGCTGGACACAGTATTCATCAATGGGCTCAATCATGTAGATGACTTCAAGACCTGCCTTACGCAGACGCTCCACAAAAGCAGAGTTGGCCACCTGCTCCTTTGTTTCCCCTTGAGAAGAAATTTAAGATTGAGACTTAAAATACAGTATTTACGTTATATAAAAATCTAAAAACACAATGATAAAGAAATGACCATTTTCAAGCGTGCATACCTGTAATGTAATAGATGTGCTTCTGGTTGTCCTTCATACGGGATACATAATCCTTAAGAGATACCATTTCATCTGCAGAACTGGAGGTGTAATAACGTAGCAGCTCAGACAGCTTCTTGCGATTTTGGGAATCTTCATGAATGCCCAGCTAAAATAAACAATTATTCAGCTTTAATGAGCAGAGGCTTGTGGAAAAAGTACAGCTGACCCTAGTACATTTCAAATTTTCATACCTTACCTTAATGTTCTTGGAGAACTGTTCATAGAACTTCTTGTAGTTGTCCTTGTCCTCAGACAGCTCAGTGAAGAGCTCCAGGCACTTCTTCACCAGGTTCTTGCGGATCACTTTTAGGATCTTACTCTGCTGCAGCATCTCTCTGGAGATGTTCAGGGGGAGGTCCTCAGAGTCCACAACACCTTTGACGAAATCTGGGAAAGGGTTTTCAAAAACAATTAATAACTCATTTCAAAACCATGGCTACATAACCAAACGGAATGTGGAGTCACTCACTGAGGTACTCAGGCATGAGCTCTTCACAATTGTCCATAATGAACACCCTGCGCACATATAACTTAATGTTATTTCTCCTCTTCTTGTTTTCAAAAAGATCAAAGGAAGCCCTTCTGGGAACGAAGAGCAGTGCACGGAATTCAAGCTGTCCTTCCACAGAAAAGTGCTGTAATAGACATAATTTTAAGTAATGCAATCAAGATCTATCACCATATGAATATATTCAATATGTAGCCAGTAACTGCTACTGTGCTACATAACACATCTTCTTTGAAAAAGAACAACATATATTCTAACCTTCACAGCCAGGTGGTCCTCCCAGTCATTGGTTAAGCTTTTGTAGAACTCGCCATATTCCTCATTGGTGATGTCATCTGGGTTACGTGTCCAGATGGGCTTGGTCTTGTTCAGCTCTTGGGCATCAATGTACTTCTCCTTAATCTTCTTCTTTCTCTTGTTCTCTCCTTTTTTGGTGTCTTCATCCTCATCAGAGCCCACGTCCTCAATTTGGGGCTTATCCTTATCCTGTCCAGATGATGCATCCTTTTCAGCTTCATCCACATTTTCACCCTCCTCCAAGTCAACCTCCTTCTCCCGTTGCTTTTCTACCTGTAAAAAAATGTTGTGTGTTACTATAAAAAAAAGTTTCCAGTGTTTGGAGATTTCTCAGTTTATGAATAAACGATTACAGGTTAACTTACAAAGAGTGTAATTGGGTAACCAATAAACTGGGAGTGTTTCTTCACAGTTTCCTTGATCCTCTTCTCCTCCACATACTCTGACTGGTCCTCCTTCAGATGAAGAATGACTTTGGTGCCCCGCATAATGGGCTCACCTAAGAGGAACACGGGGCACTGGTCATAACTGAAACTAATTATTCAAAAACAATGCGGCATTGCTTGATTGCCATAAACATTCTTAATATAGCATTCTTAATATAGTATTTTATAGTGGAAATATTTTCCACATATAATTTTAAAAACTGGATATTGACAGAGGTGGATAATTCAGTGTAAGAGTCCAGACAAAGATTTTTTTTAAACAACCGGTTAGGCATATGAAGTCACAGTCACAGAGTACTCAACTGGTTGGCAGTAACAAAATCTTGTTCTAGACTTTTACTCTGCCCTGAACTACCTGTATCTGGATATAGATTACTTACCATGATCTGGTTTGACTGTAAAAGAACCTCCAGCTGCAGATTCCCATATATACTGCTCATCATCATTGTGCTTGGTGATGACAGTCACCTTCTCAGCCACCAGGTAGGCTGAGTAGAAGCCCACACCAAACTGTCCAATCATGGAAATGTCAGCACCAGCTTGCAGGGCTTCCATGAAGGCTTTGGTACCGGACTTGGCAATAGTGCCCAAGTTGTTGATGAGGTCGGCCTTTGTCATCCCAATGCCAGTGTCAATTAAGGTCAGGGTGCGAGTGACCTGATCAGGAATTATATCAATCTTCAGGTCCTTGCAGGACTCCAGCCTACTCGGGTCTGTCAAGCTCTCATATCTGATTTTGTCCAAAGCCTGAGAAAAAGAAGAATCAATCATCAATCTCTATTAATCATCAATTGATTAGCAATCAAATACATATCCATAATTTGACTGAGTGAAACTAACAATACAATTCCATCCATCTATTTTTTTAAACTACTTGTCCCATTCAGGGTCATGGGGGGTGCAAGGCAGGGAACAACCCAGGACAGCGCACCATCCCATCACAGCACACTCTCACACATGCACACCTATGGGCAATTTTGTAACTCCAATTAGTCTCAACATTTCGCAACATGCAAATGCCACATACATGTAACCCTAGCAAAAACTCAATCCCAGGTCCTAGAAGTGTAAAGCAACAGTGCTTACCACTACATCACCATGCAACCACCATAACAACATTTTCTTATTTTAAATTAAAATAGATTATTTACATTCCATCTATTAGTAGTTTATTTTACAAAAATATACTTACATCTGATGAGTTAGAGATAAGTTCTCTAAGAAAGATCTCCTTATTAGAATAGAAGGTGTTGATGATCAGAGACATTAGCTGGGCAATCTCTGCCTGAAAGGCAAATGTCTCCACCTCCTCCTCCATGGGCTGGCTGACTTTCTCTGGCATCTGCAGTAACAGATTACATAAGGGTGTTCACATACTTTCTTTACAAGGGTTTGCTTTAACCCAATAATTTCATTTCAATAATTTTAATAATTTCATCATGCCTGGGGGTTTGGTAGAATCTTACACAGCCAACATTAATTCAATGTTTTCAATGATTTCAAACAAACAAATAAATAAGGTAATTGAAATATATGATATATCTGTTTTCAAAGTTACAATCTTTAGAATAAGGGGCATGCTGTGAAAATAACATTAAAATAAATAAATAAATAAATAAAAATCAGAAGAAGGAGGTGAAGAAAAAATGGCAAATTTATGCATTCCAAGCAAAATGTTAAATAATTAAAGTAAAATCTACACAACAACATAAATCGTTCTGTTATTGAAATGTGTATTCAAGGATAAAAGCAATCATCTTTATCATCATTAATTAATCAAGCACATAGTATGCCTTCATAATTCGTCATATTACTAAAATAATAAACAGCTTAATAAGAAATGCTTTTCTGAAAATGTATTTATCCTTGAATCCCTTAGTACTGAATTTTGCAGTATGTCACAAGGACTGAGTCGTTAAGACAGCATGGCAGCACAGAGCAGGCTGTGACAATGAAGCACAAGGGAGAGCTCATCATTGGTTCATTGACGCACATGTTGGCTTGTAAATCCAAGGCTTCATTTTTGCCTGGGGGAGGGGGGTGACTTCTCTCACCCATTCAAAGTCCAGCAACTGTTCTGATAGCCTTTTACATGCTTGCCTTTTCCAGAGGTGCGTAGTTCAGGTCTGGATCAAGATTTTGTTTCAACCAACTGATTTCTCTGTGACTGTTACTCTTTATTCTTAACTGGCTGGTTGAAACAGAATCTTGGTCTGGACTTTTCACCCTGGACCTGAATCACACACCTCTGACCCTTTCAACTCAACAAATGTACTACTTGTTCCTTATTATGTAAAAGAGAAGGTTCCTGATAATATTGATATAAAATGTTGTAGTGGTTAATCAGCACAAACCATTAGCAGTTTATAAATTCATGGTTCACTTGAAGACATTTCTGAAAATGAAATACTGCTGTTTGTGATCCTTATTATAAGTGTCTATTTGTACTACCATTAAAAACCCTCTGTGTATTAATGGAATCACATTGGTCTTTGTGAAATTCTGCTTAGTTGGATATGGCTGCCTCACCACCATGTGCTCTGTCACTGGCGGGTGGATCATTCACTGGTTACTTAAAATTCAACACAATCATCTCATTCAAACAATTAAGAAGCTCAAGTATTTTCACTCAGTGTTACTTACAGTTTTTTTGTGGAATCTAATAACATCAAAGATCATGCAAAAGTTATACTCAGTACAAACAGGCTGTGTAAAATGTATTCCTTTCAATAATGCATCCCTATCCTATTTTATTACCAAATCTTAAAGCCCACATAATTGAAATTGCTCACCTTAAGTAAAATTGTAAATAAATCTTGTCCTGAAATTCAGTCTTCTGCAGGTCCCGTTCTTGTTGAGAGTAGAGACTTCCTTTGCACGTTTGATAGAATGCAGCGTTTGTGGCCTACTGCAGGGTTTTATACCCAGGGCTGCTTTATCAGTGGTCTCGTCCAGTATGTTCCAGAAGGAATGCACCCCGCAAAGGGGTGGCCTAAAGAAAGTAACTTAAGCTGGGAGAACGTCCACAGCTGCCATGGTCCGTCCTTATAGGGCTACAGAGCACCAGGAGACCCTGTCAATCCCAGTAGCCCCCATTCCGGGTGTCACATGTTATCCACCTGGCAGCATCATAATGACGGCTGATGACTAGTGCCACCTGGTCTTAGGACCCCACAGATCACCATAAAGCCCTCTTTTTTTGTATCATCAAAAGTGATTTCTCAATTGATCAAGTTAGTCTGTGGTGTTGTTCAAATGTCCTGTGTGGCTCAAAACAGCCATTGTACCTCAAGTGTTTCCCATTAATAACAATGAGAGTTTAGAACTTTGGGTTGAACGAAGCTCTATTAAGAAATGGATTTGGCTCACAATAAAATATGATAGATGCCAATTAAGTAGAAAAAATATTCTAACAAATAATAATGAAAACCTAAATATGCTTGCTGTTTTAGCATACACGCTTAAAAGGTCTGGAATGTGTTCCTTCATATAGGCTACCAGTTAATTTTAAAATAGTGGAATTGCCTGTGCTCGCTTTTTGAAACCGGAAATTACAGGCAATCTGAACTAGAGCAGCATTCTAGTTGTTTTGCTTCACATGACATTTCGTCGAGAATGTTCTCCAAGCACGTGGGATTCCTGTTTCAAGATACATTACATCATAATAAGAAGACGACACCGCCATGGCGCCCCCCCCCCCCCCCCCCCAACACACACCACACACCCCCCCCAAACCACCCCCCCCCCCCCCCCCCCCCAGACAACCCCACCAACCCCGCC
>JAODKM010000038.1:642415-656197 GCA_026780845.1 Petrocephalus sullivani
GGTTCACAAGACATTTCGGCGAAAAGTTTCTCCAAGAAAGGGGGATTCCTTTTTCAACACAAATTAAAAAAAAAAAAAAAAAAGAACCCCCCCCCCCCCCCCCCCACAGAAAAAAAAGAATTTCAACTTATATGCGATTCAGTTATTAGCCACATAACAATTAACTACAAATATAATAAAAAGTAAAATGTAAAATAATGAACCGCTGCATACATGACACCATTATGCATGACTGAGGATAGTGTGGAAATTCCGGATCATCGTTAATTATTTTACGATAGTAAATACAGAACTCAGCACAAGCCACACTTCGTCCCTGCCCCGCTAAGATAATCAGCCATTGGCTTCCTCTCTTGTCATTCGGAGTGGCGGGACTTGCTAGAAACGGACGTCCGATTCTTCTCAGTGAATCAATTCTTCGGAATTCGTTCAACTAAGTGTCCATTGATTTGTTTACTGAATATTTTTCGCTCCGTCTTAAAACATTTATAAAAATTACACTTTTCAGAATTATGTGTTAAACTGTGCTACATTGTTTTTCATATGTAACAAAAGTGTTACATACATATTTATTTATGTTTTATGTATTATTCTAATAATTCGATTATGTTGACTATTCTGTGTCTCGGTCGGGAACGGCATGATCACTATAGTTAATGAACAGGGGTGGCTTCACAGAAAGCTTCATAACACTAACTGGTTCGTTATCTAGTACTTAAGATCGATCGTTAACTACAGCACGGTTCCAGAAACATTTCGAAACTAAAATAGCTCGTTATCTTGTTCGTTATTCGCCAAGATCGATCGCTTTCTGGAAACCCAGCTTAGAACGGCGCAGTGACCGGACTCAATTCATTCACTTAAACGTTGAATTGAATATAGCAAAACTTTTATGCTGATGCCAAATAGCACAACAAATAATCGGATCGCTCTGGACACTATTATAGTATTTTGGAGCTCCCTCCACCATGTGAGAAGTCTCACTCCAGACGTTTCTCACGTGGTGCTGGAATGAGTTGCCTTGGAATTCCGCTACCAGCCTGATAACCTATGTGCCATGCATGTTCTTGTAATGTTGCACTTGCTGCTGATTTGAATATCCGTCTTATAATGTTTTTACTTTGTTCGGAAGATGATATGCTGAACCTGGGTGTTCAGTGGCAGCTCAGTTTAGCCTTGACAGCACTTATATTTCTAATATGTTTTTGAGCATTTGTATGTCTTTTTGAAAACACCTGTCTGCTGAATGAAAATAAATATAAATGCATTAGTGCAACTTGTAACAGCTTAATAATAATAATAATAATAATAATAATAATAGTTGTTGTTGTTGTTATTGTTACTATTGCAGGCTAGCTTATGACGTGTGTCTTGTGCGCAATGTGCCAGTTGTCTTGATCCATCTGTTTGGTCTTTTGTTATGTTATGTATTTTGTTTAAACACACTCACAAAATATGTTTCGAGAGGTTCTGACATCAAGATAAATGTGCTGGCAGCCTTGATGTAATATTAGTTTGCATATCAGGGATTGCCATCTGCATCAATTTCCACTATAGTGTAAATCACTGGGAAACCAATGATGCCTATAAGATAAACTGTTATTTCTCAACTACACTGCTATGATCAACTCAACAGTGATAATCTGTATTATTTCAGACTATCCATTCTACTGAATATAATTCATTCGTTTTATTGATAAATGTTTCTTTATCATTATATCATTATCCCTGTCATGTATAATGTCTCAGATTGTAGATTGTTTCAGAGTCAGATTATTTTGCGCACGAGACTTGCTGCACAGAATTGTCTTGTTTGTCCTTACAATGACAATGAAAGGATTTCCCCATACTGGCTGGTGAGTAGCGGGGGCACAGGAGAGATTTGTTGAAGTGGGGTGACCAAACAGTAAGCAAAAGGTCTCAACATTTAAGCCTGTCCAGCCATGATCAGGGTCTCTATGTAACTGGGGGGATATATGTCCCCTACCATCTCCGCCCCTGGCGAGTAGCAATAGGAAATTTAAACTCCAAATCAGAGCCATAGTTACACCACCCTCAGAGCTTCCCACTGCAACTTTGGTTATTTACATTTACATTTATGGAATTTAGCTGACACCCTGATCCAGAGTGACTTACAGTACATTACAGCGATTACAATCTCCCTGGAACAACTTGGGGTTAAAGGTCCTGCTCAGGGACCCACTGGTGGTGGGTGGGAATTGAACCTGGGCCTCATACCACTAGGCCACCACCATCCCCTGCTTTTTCAGTCATAGTTTAAATTATTTCCGTCAGTTCACTTAATATTATTTATAAATTTTACTCATATGTAACTATTAATCAATTTTAAGAAAAGCGACGAGAAACCGAAAGCTAGCATCATACATGGTGATGAGGTCCCAATTATGTGATATAAGCATCTAGGACCATAAACACAAGTTCAGTGTGAATACAGAGTTGATTGATAAACGTGCACAAGAAAGAATTCACTTAATGCGGAATCTTAACTCTTTGTGTATGTGAAACAATCTTGTGTAACTTTCATCACTCATTTATTTTAACTGTAATACTAAAATACATTACACATGCATTTCTCCGTTTCATTTTTTTCTCATTCAGACCAAAGAGTACCAGAGTGAGTGTACTACTTGTGTCTTCGTACTCATACGCTGATGTGTGGCATTTTAATGTTTAATTGTTGCTCTGTATTGAGTTTTATTTTTGTGGACTAGGTTGGTTGTAGAACTGAATTGTCCTTCTGGGATAAATAAAGATATCTAAATACGGAATGCTCTTATCTTTTTGATAACTATCTCTGCCATGGTAACTATCTCTGTTGAGACTGGGGGTCTTGTAATTAATCGCTGCCACACATATCATTAGTGTTTCTTTGTAGAATGGCAATGAAAATGCCTAATAAGTTGAACGTGTAATAATTTTTACCAACCACAAGGGGACATCAAAGCCCACTGAATGACAGTATAATAGTAAGTAAAACTTTCAAACATATATTAAACAATGCCCGATTTTAACCAAATTTGGGGCATTAGTGCCATATGAAGAATCATCTAGTGATCTAATATCAAAACTATTTTGACAAGTCCAGCAAGTCACGTAAAATAACACCGACTGATGGAAGAAACTAAGCCAAGAATTCACCATAAACGGTAGGAAATTCAAGAATTTATTTGAAAAGTTTGAAATACTCAAATAACTATTTATCACAAATTCTGTTTCAGTCACAAAAGCAAGTTTGCTATATTTTGTGCATTTACAGAAAAAACTGAAGACTATATCAACATTTGATAAACCATTCGAAGCATCTGAATTCACAGAAGAGGAACACATGACATTCTGAATATCTGAGTTACGCCTCACGAGTTATTAACCAAAACGTGTAATGCTTTGTTATAGCGCCACCTTTAAGTGGAGCCGCACCATGTTTTTCATGTCAGAAGAGATCCTCGGTCCGTATCCACCCCTCACATTTCATTTTGATATGTCGAGCGGTGTAGTGAAACATGACACATGTACCCTCAGTGTAGCTACCCCGGTGGTGGATTTTTGGAGGTGACCCCAAACCAGCATCTAGTAGTCCAATTTTCACGTTTTGTTCAATTGACGGTTTATGCTGCAGAGGTTTTTTTTGTAGTGCTCCCCATTGGTAAATATGCAGACATTTGGTGTCAGTCCCAACCTGCAAATTTCATCTTTATAAGTCAAACCGTTCGGCAGGAGCATTATTATTATTATTATTATTATTATTATTATTATTATTATTTAGTAGTAGTAGCCATCACTGCGATCACTGCGTGGAGCCCTAAATAATAGTAATACACAATATTAGAACGGTGCTCACTACTGTTAATAAGGGCTCCAAGAAAGTTAAGCTTACACGTGAGGTGCACGATCAGCTGACTAAGGATAGCAGCGCGGTTCTGGGAATACGCATGCGCAGTGAGCAGGATCAGGGCTCTGGGAAGGATGAATGCTAATTTCCAAGATGGCGGCGGAGGGAGGAGGGAAGGAGATGAACGAAATCAAAACTCAGTTCACCACTCGGGAAGGCGTCTATAAACTCCTCACTCACTCCGAATATAGCCGTCCCAATAGGGTGCCTTTTAATTCCCAGGGCTCTAACCCGGTCAAGGTCTCCTTCGTCAACGTCAACGACCAGTCAGGCAACGGCGACAGAATCTGTTTCAATGTGGGCCGGGAGCTATACTTTTATATCTACAAAGGCGTCAGGAAGGTAAGCAGAGCGCTGTCCCGTCGAGGCGTGGGCTGTGCTGAGGATAACCTTTGGGCTGGGACCCGGAGAGCACCTGTACCTCGCAGAGCTTCTTTGCGGCTGAATGACGCCGCGCCGTGACAGACTCGCTGGTTACTATGTCGCTGTGATCTGCGCGTCCCAGTTACCCAAATGCTGCGGCGTGCCTCCATCAGGACAGCCAGGGCCAGGCCGCGTTGGCAAGCCGGGGCAGGCGATGCCGGCTGCTCGCTTAGTCCCTGGGGCAGTCCGTGAGTGCCAATGGCAGGGAGTGTGTGAGCATCCCGATCCCAGCGGCCGTGAGCGGTGGTCGCGCCGACCCGTAACCGCCGAATGCCTGAGCCGCTCGCACACGTGTGTGCTGCAGGCTGCACGCTTGTCTCCGCTTGTATGCGTGTTTGCAAGCGTAGGAAACGCACACCGCGCGTCATTTTTGTCGACACGGCGTTATTGGGCACGTGTAGAGACGGGCACTCATATAGGCGGCCGCCTAGGGCGCCCAATTCTAAGGGGGCGCCGACTTGCCGGCTAATTTCAGTTTTCCTGGGACGGAGGGGTGTCGGCGTCACGTCGGCATGCAGAAGCTATAGGTGCCCCGCGTAGAGGTTGCTAAAGTTATCAGAGTGGGGTGGTTGACCTGCGGTTCAGGGTGTATGTGTGCGCTTGACAGTGAGAATGGTGTGTTAATTTTGTGAGGTCAACAGGAGTGAGTCTTGTGCAAGTGGGATGTTGTTTGTAGTTTGTGTTTATTGTCCATATTAGCAGCTGGGCAGCATGCCAGTCAGCAGCGACGCATTTAGGACACTCGTGCTTAAATTTGTTTGACTAATACCATGTAACCAGATCAAATCGTTTAAAAAAAATGAAGAAAATTAAAAGTAATTGGTCAGGCTAAATGTTATATGCCACAGTTTAACTCCAGACTCTTTTACTCTGTATGCTGTTTACCGTTTGATGAAAATATGTGCGTGCATCTTGTAGGTTAGTGATGGTGAAGCACCTCATCCACAAATAGCCAGCTCCAGGTCTGCTTTAGCCTTTTGCTCAGAGGTAAGAATAACCAGACATGTAGGCTTTCAGCTTTGGAAGAGCTTGGCAGCTGTTGCACTTCAGCTCTGGAAAAGGTATAAAGCTTCCATGCCGCCTTCAATTCTCTCACAGAATCAGGATGCTTTGAATAGCCATTGTTAACTGCTGTGCTTTTTCCTGAGTTACTGAGCCACAACACGGGCAGAGTAGTGATTAAGGACATCGGTTTGTATCACCAAGCATTTAACTCCCAAGAGGCTCTCTGCTGTGGCTGTTCTTCATCCAGGTATTTAAATTGAAATTGCTCTAGCAAAACAACTAGCTGATGAAATATGTGAAATTTTAAGTTGCTCTGGTTAAAATGAAAAAGATGTCTTTGCAGGAGGCTGATTGCCCCAAGCCTGTTTATCTACAGCAGTCCTGGATTTCAGTGGTATCTTACGCTTAATCGAGATTGTTGCATGACAGTGTGTGTTTTGTGCAGCAGATTGGTTCCGACTGTATAGTGAAAATGTCTTAATGCTTTAGGAAGACATATTTTAGAGATGCTGTACTCTCTGTGTCAGTAGTCAGAATAAATCCTAGCTTTTAAGCGTATCCTTACAGTCTTTGTTATAGATCCACCTTGGTAAGGTGTTAGTCATCCTGTAGTGAAATTTAAGATTTTCATTAGAAATTCCGGTACTGAGTTTTGTGTTGTGAGGGCAAAAAAAAGGAAGAAATTGTTTAGAAGATCAAACTGAGGCTCTGAGATGTGCCCTGGAATGTGCTAATCGTGGTAGTAATGATGTTGAGGGACCTGCTCTCCCCATCTGTATTTGTTGTGTTTGTTGGCTTCTGTTTTTAGTAGTTCTGGTATTAGACAATTAGCCTGTTAGTTATTAAATCGCAGGTGGTATTTCCCATGTGGGCTGTGAAAGACTGAAGCAATTGTCACCAACACACCTGTTATAACTCAGTAATTGCTGTATGAGTAGGGAATGTGGTTGAGTTGATGGTGTTGTAGAACACTAATCTAAATTCTGTTTAATAAAATAGTAGGTTGTACTTTACTGGCAGGATTTCCCCTGCTCTGATTCTACTTTTCAGATTGAATTAATTCAAGTGGAAACCATTTTACAAGAATCAGAATTGGTGTCATTCTGATGAAGAGGGGATAGATTTTCCAGCTGGGGTGTTTTGCGTGAACACCTTTCGTGACTTGTAGGCTTGTACAAGAACGCAGCCCTGTTTTCCATGTACTCTTGTTTCCTTGCACAACAAGTAGCTTGCAGCTTTAAGATCAGCTGGCTAGTAGGAGTGTGTATATGGTGCTATGTATGCCTTCTACCACTTGTTCTGCCTCTTGGGCAGATGTGTGCTGCGAATGGCCTGATATGTAGACAAATTGAAAGTGGGAAAATAATACAAACTGTTGTTAAATTAAAGACACCTTGTATGTGACTTTAGTTACTCCTACAATACACTGTAAATAAGCTTCCCAGATAATTAGCTGTAGAACAAATTTAATGTGTTTTTAATATTTCCAAATTAGCATACATGCATATGTAAAATTGCTTGTGCTGATAATTAAAATAATTTTCAGTGACCTCAATAGAAATACTACGCTCAGGCATTTGTGTATTTGGTGCCATCCAATAACTTCTGCTGGCAAAAGTAATAAGTCAATCAGTAGCTTTATTTTACAAAGTTTTGTCTATTAGACTTCATAGCCTTGTGTGGCACTTAGGGTTATAATGTTGTGCTTGTGATCAGAAGGTTGCTGGTTCAAATCCCATTGGCATAGTCATTTCACTGTTGTGACAGTGAGCAAGACCAGGGACTGATTTTCACAATTGTACTACACCATGGATAATAAAAGCATCTACTAAACAAGTAAAATGTGGTGTTTATATACATTGTCTTGGTATGGTACCTTTTGTCCTGTTTATAAAACTAATATTCTTCCATGTTAACCTTTGGGTAATAGATATAGCAGATACACCTCAGAGTGTTTATGCCTTTTATCTGAGTACTGTATATTTTAGTGATAGTCTTCAGCAGAAGGTGCCCTTGCACCAAGACGAACCACAAATTTGCTACCTTACCTGGTGTATTTGCAGAAATCTATAAGTGTATTATAATAAATAAATAGACTGATGCATGCATGCATACATACATACATACATACAGTCAGGTCCGTAAATATTGGGACATTGACACAATTCCAATCTTTTTGGCACCACCACAATGGATTTGAAATGAAACAAACAAGATGTGCTTTAACTGCAGACTTTCAACTTCAATGGTAGGGTATTTCCATACAAATCAGGTGAATGGTGTAGGAATTACAGCAGTTCATATATCTGCCTCCCACTTTTTAAGGAACCAAAAGTAATGGGACAATTGGCTGCTCAGCTGTTCCATGGCCAGGTGTGTGTTATTCCCTCATTATATCTTATTTACAAGGAGCAGATAAAAGGTCTAGAGTTCATTTCAAGTGTGCTATTCGCATTTGGAAGCTGTTGCTGTCAACTCTCAATATGAGATCCAAAGAGCTGTCACTATCAGTGAAGCAAGCTATCATTAGGCTCAAAAATAAACAACAAACCCATCAGAGAGATAGCAAAAACATTAGGTGTCTGTTTGGAACATTCTTAAATAGAAAGAATGCATTGGTGAGCTCAGCAACACCAAAAGACCTGGAAGACCACGGAAAACAACTGTGGTGGTTGACCAAAGAATTCTTTCCCTGGTGAAGAATAACCTCCTTCAGAACAGTTGGCCAGATCAAGAACACTCTCCAGGAGGTAGGTGTATGTGTGTCAAAGTCAACAATCATGAGAAGACTTCACCAGAGTGAATACAGAGGGTTCACCACAAGATGTAAAACATTGGTGGGCCTCAACAACAAGAAGGCCAGATTAGAGTTTGCCTCTACAGTTCTGAAACAACATCCTATTGACAGATGAGACAAAAAATCAACTTGTACCATAGTGATGGGAAGAGAAGAGTATGGAGAAGGAAACGAACTGCACATGATCCAAAACAGACCACCTCATCAGCGAAGTATGGTGGTGGTAGTGTCATGGCGTGGGCATGTACGGCTGCCAATGGAACTGATTCCCTTGTATTTATTGATGATGTGACTGTTGACAAAAGCAGCAGGATGAATTCTGAAGTGTTTCAGCCAATATTATCTGCTCATTTTTAGCCAAATGCTTCAGAACTCATTGGACGGTGCTTCACAGTGCAGATGGACAGTGACCCAAAGCAAACTGCAAAAGCAACCACAGAGTTTTATAAGGCAAAGAAGTGGAATGTTATGCTATGGCCAAGTCACCTGACCCGAATCCAACTGAGCATGCATTTCCCTTGCTGAAGACAAAACTGAAGGGAAAATGCCCCACGAACAAGCAGGAACTGAAGACCGTTGCAGTAGAAGCCTGGCAGAGCATCACCAGGGATGTAACCCAGCTTCTGGTGATATCTATGCATTCCAGGCTTCAGGCTGCAATTGACTGCAAAGGATTTGCAACCAAGTGTTAAAAAGTGAAAGTTTGAGTTATAATTGTTAATTTGTCCCATTACTTTTTGTCCCTTAAAAAGTGGGAGACACATATACAAACTGTTGTAATTCCTATACCGTTCACCTGATTTGTATGTAGATAACCTCAAATTAAAGTTGAAAGTCTGCACATCTTATTCGTTTAATTTCAAATCCATTGTGGTGGTGTATAGAGACAAAAAGAGTAGAACTGTGTCGATGTCCCAATATTTATGGACCTAATTGTACATAGATTGGGTGACATTTCCCCAATCACAGTAAGCAAGCATCCAGAGAAATGCATTGGAGCCCTCTACTGGACTCTGGATTGTGGTGATACACAACAGATGCGGCTTGACACTTAGTGTTATGTCAGCTCCAGAGTGTTCTTTCTTTTATTCTTTAAAATGTTTTCATTGTCAATAAAGAAAATTCTACGATAATCTCCACAAACTACCCCAGAGACCTGATGCTTACCCAGAGTATGTAGATTATGATGAATAAACATTATTGGTACTTCCTTATGAAGATTTGGTTAGAATCTTTATAAAGAAAACTGATGAAATGCTGAAGAGATGCCATGTTTGACAGAGTACCTAATGTCCTCTTGCCTTTCAGTGCTGTCATTCTCCAGATGTGCAGCCCTGCTCCCCTTTCGCTCTGCTTGATGGTCCTTTCTCATCCGTTGCATGTTGCCTGTGGCTGCTCCTGCTGCCTGTTCCCGTCTGCTTCTGTTCCCCACGCCCGTCTTCGCAGCCTCCTTAATTTTTCTCCACTCTGTTCTATACAGGCGGCCGATCTGAGCAAACCGATAGACAAGAGGATATACAAGGGAACACAGCCGACGTGTCATGACTTCAACCAGCTGACGGCGACGGCTGAGAGCGTGTCTCTGCTGGTGGGCTTCACAGCCGGTCAGGTGCAGCTCATCGACCCCATCAAGAAGGAGACCAGCAAACTGTTCAATGAGGAAGTGAGTGTAGATCAGTGAACATGCTCTGAAGCTCTGTCTGTCGCTCTATCAGCACTGATGAATATTCTTTTAAAAATGTTAATTTATTAGGAGTGGCACTGTTGTTGGGTCCAGGGTTTGAGTCTCTCCCATGGCTTCACGTGTGTAGAATTTGCATGTTCTCCCCGTGTCGTCGTGGGGTTTCCTCTGAGTACTCTGGTTTCCTGCCCCAGTCAAAAAATGTGCACGCGAGCCTAAATAGGACAAGTGGGTATGGAAAATGGACGGATAGGTAATGTATTAGGACAGTGTTTTTTTTTTTTTGCTTCATAGTCTTAGAATTTATCCTTAGTACATTTTTTTTCCAGTGCTGTTTAGTTCCATTTGTGCTTACTTTATACACTGTTGATGCGCTTGCCAGGATTGGTTTAAGCTTATTTTCTGGTGGGATCTGGTCAACTGGCACAAATGTTAAAGTGAAAATGTTGATTCTATTTATCATAAATAAATAGCTTGTACAGAAGCTTCAGGGGGAAAAAAACAAACAAACTTCAGCTTCACTATTTTATTCACCCTGAATCAAGACTGGACTAATCTCAGTTACTACACATCAATGGCCAGAATTATTGGGTAATTTTAATATTAGCTGAAATGCAAATTATAGTGCGTGTGTATGGTGGTGGCATGATAGAGGTATAGCTAAAGAGATGAGACAATAGCTAAAAACCACAAATCACAGTACTGGCTGGCCAGCTTTTCTTGGAGGAAACTTAGCTCTCTGGTTTAAGTGCTAGCTGTATTGCTTGCTGCTTTTTACCTAGAGTTCATGAGCAGGCAAGTATATTACCATTTTTGGCTTGTTATCCCAACTAGCCATGCAAGGAACATATCTGGTCCCCAGAGTGGAATTACAGGCTGTTAGCAGATGCAGCAGTGCCTCTGTTGTCTCTGCCTAGATCTCCTGCATTGTGCTCTGTGTTTTATTGTGGGATAATGTGATCTTTTGGCCCTGCATGTATAGTGGATGACCAATATCAACTGCATTCTCGTTTAAACAAACTTGGTAGCAGCCAGAAAAGAATGTGGAACTGGTAGCTAATTTTTCAGTGGGAAAACTGGATAAGCAAATTGGGGGGGGGGGGGGGCTTTTGTTAAGACAGCGTCAATTCTCCCCACTTCAGATTTTCTGGGGGAATCTCCTGTAGATTCATAATGTGTTGATGAAGCAAAGTGGTGTCATGGATTGGCTTCGATCTTCTATTGTCGGCTCATGGTGTGAGCTTCACAGCCTCTCTCCCTGCTCCTGCTCAACAGAGGCTGATCGATAAGTCCCGGGTGACGTGTGTGAGGTGGGTGCCAGCCTCGGAGAGCCTCTTCCTGGTGGCCCACTCCAGCGGCAGCATGTACCTCTACAACGTGGAGCACGCCTGTGGCACGGCGGCACCACACTACCAGCTGCTGAAGCAGGGCGACGGCTATGCCGTGCACACCTGCAAGAGCAAGGCTACGCGTAACCCGCTGCTGCGCTGGACTGTGGGCGAGGGCGCGCTCAACGAGTTCGCCTTCTCGCCCGATGGTAAGTTCTTGGCCTGCGTGAGCCAGGACGGCTTCCTGCGTGTCTTCAACTTCGACGGTGTCGAGCTGCACGGCACCATGAAGAGCTACTTCGGGGGCCTGCTGTGTGTGTGCTGGAGTCCCGACGGCAAGTACATCGTGGCAGGGGGAGAGGACGACCTGGTCACTGTGTGGTCGTTTGCTGACTGCCGGGTCATCGCCAGGGGCCACGGCCACAAGTCCTGGGTCAGCGTGGTGTCGTTTGACCACTACACCACCAGCGTGGAGGAGAGCGAGCCCATGGAGTTTAGCGGTAGTGACGAGGACATTCAGGACCAGATCCACTTTGGCCGAGATCGGGCCAACAGCACGCAGTCGCGGCTCTCCAAGCGGAACTCCACGGACAGCCGGCCCGTCAGTGTGACGTACCGGTTCGGCTCGGTAGGCCAGGACACCCAGCTGTGCTTGTGGGACCTCACAGAGGACATTCTGTTCCCTCACCTTCCTCTGTCCCGGACCAGGACGCACACCAACGTCATGAGCGCCAGCAGCCCGCCCCTGGGCGTGCCGAACGTCCTCATTGGCAGCACCGCAGGAACCAACGGCAACAATGGCGTGGCCCTCCCAGGCAACTCGCTCCCGGCACCGTTACCGCGCTCCAACAGCCTGCCGCATTCTGCAGCGAACGCAGCCGGGAGCAAGGGCAGCGCGCTGGCGGATGGGGCCGTGGCCTCGGGGGTCAGCAAGTTCGCCACGCTGTCGCTGCACGAGCGCAAGGAGCGGCACCACGACAGGGAGCACAAGCGTAACCACAGCATGGGGCACATCAGCAGCAAGAGCAGCGACAAGCTCAACCTGCTGCCCAAAACCAAAGCGGACCCCGCAAAGACCCTGGGCACCACTCTGTGCCCCCGCATGGAGGACGTGCCCCTCTTAGAGCCTCTTATTTGTAAAAAGATCGCACACGAAAGACTCACAGTCTTAATTTTTCTGGAGGACTGTCTAGTCACAGCCTGCCAGGAGGGCTTTATTTGCACCTGGGCACGGCCGGGTAAAGGGGTAAGTTTTCCCATTTAAAGTTTAAACTGGTTTTAGTCTTTTTACTTTGGCCTTCTTCTAGTTTAATAAAAGCCACCCCTATGAACATTTGTAACATTCTATGCAGAATATCTACAGTCACGCCCGATGGTTCTCAGTCGGCATCGTGGCTCGCTTGAGATGTTTGTCTTCTGGATTTTCCAGAAAGCCTCTTTTTTTTTTTTTTTTCCTCGCTCACTGAAGCTCCTGCATCACTAGGGGGCGCACTTGTCATACTTGCGCTTTCTGTGACATGCCATGCATTCATGCATGTTGGCAGAGGGCACCCAGCTTGCACAGGCCCACCAGGGCACTCACGGTGGCACGCTTAGAGAGAGGGGTGGCCAGCCGAATAAATGCTCGTTTATTAGGACTGAAACGCATCTCTCCTTGCTTTTGTTCTTTTTCCCTTTCCCCCCCTCCAGGGCTTATTGTCATCCCAAAACCAGGCCACCTCTCCCAGTGGGACGGTAGTATAACCATCATAGATTTTTTTTTTTCTTTTCTTTTGCTGCTAAGAATCATAATTTTCCAACCTCACCAAAGCTCGGTCTTCACCTTCAGCACTGCACCGTTTCCTGTTATTTTCCCCATTTTTTCCCTTTCTTTTGTTTGTTTTTGTATGACCTGTAAACAAAATACTGGAATGGTGAAGTGCAATAGGATGCAATGGCTGTAAAGGACTGACATCTCTCCCCAGTCTGTTTTTTCTTTTTACAATTTCTGAACGAGGTATAGTCTCATTGAACCTGCTTAGTAAAGGGAGACTGAAGAACTGTTTGCTTCCATATGTAATTCTCGACGGGTTAACCCATTTCTCAAATTGAATTTAGGACCTCAGAGTTGAGTATTTTTGCACTGATATGTCTCTTGGTTTTGCTGTTTGTTTTCTTTTGTACAACAGAGGAACAAAATCTAGATGCTATTGACATTACGTCATTATCATCTGGCTTCAACCTGTGAATCTAAAAGTTGGATGCTTATATGAGTGAGAGCGAGAGAGAGATTGTTTGCACTTAATAGGTTGTTAGAGAATGGCTTTATGATTTCCTGGGGTAATTTCCCATACAGGTGTGCGGTGGATGAAATGATAGTTTAAACCTTTGTATCTATGGAACATTTATTTTAAAATTGTCAAATTAATTTGACGCTGTATTCTATGTAAAAATGTTGTATTTCAGTGATTGGGGGAATGATCATTACCCTAGTGGAAATTCATCACCGTTTATAGAAATGGTTTCTAATTCAGAAAGAAATATATATATATATATATATATATATATATATATATATATACACATATATATATATATATATATACTGCGCAGTCCACGTGTGTGGCCTTCGCACCTTCTCCCCGTGCCATTCTGGGCT
>JAODKM010000038.1:656716-672602 GCA_026780845.1 Petrocephalus sullivani
ACCGCGCTCACTTGTGCTTTCTTCTCGCACAAAACTGCGTTAAAATCAGCCTAAGAGCAGCATTAGTGTTTAATAACGAATGTGACATTAATATAAGATCCGTCTGTTTATAAGTAAGCTGAATTTTTCCAGAGAACTTACGGAATATTATTTGAATTCCTCTAAAACTTTACTTTCACCTTATAGACCGGCTGAAGTTCACGGCTTTCGCCTTAATTTTGGGGAAATTAATCCATTAAAACATTACAGCTAAAGACCTTCTTCAAAGTAGCAGTTTACAGCAAGGTCATTTGCACTTAAAACGGGTGGTGGTGTTCCCGTAAAGTCATCTCGTGATTTTTAATTCGAATCAATTTTGAGTTCATTAAAGCACACTTCAACTACATGTGCTACTGATAGCACAGATGACCGCTCCTTTAAATATTGATAATGAATAATGACAAAAACAGGGAATGCAACATCCAAAATGCTCGGTATATTTTAATTACTGTTAATTACGGTTGCACATTTGTACCATGGTCCTGAAGACACAATTTCATCGCTCGGCCCTGTTTGAGTCACAGGTAACTTGACATGATGCACATCGTAGTAATTCAAGCAAACCAGCTGCAAACACCTTTAATCAATTTAGCTGCACCTGAATTCTTTTTAAATGTCTAAATGTAAATAGCCTAGAATACATTTTCACTTATCCACATATTTTCTTCCCATTTCAGTGTTTCCTGCTCATCCTTATAGAACACCAGTGCGTCACACACAATTCCTTCCCAATCATCAGGAAAGTCCTCTCAATGAGAACGGCTTTGATTTGTCAAAATCCACGTTTTTGAGAATCCATTTTATGTTTTGTAGTTGTTGAATTTGGTATGACCAGTGATGTGAAAAAAGCCCATTCTTGTTTTCAACACATACTGTTCTGATACCTTCAAGAAGTCCTGCAGGTAACCTCTTTGTGACACTCACTAACTGAACACATCAGCAGCGATATGAAAAGCAATGAAAAAGTGTGTGTATATATATATAAATTCTAATACCGAGGAAATGTGGATCCTACGCATAATATGGAGCTTTGAAAGTGGTACCACAAACTGGTCATTTGAAAGATCATAAGTTCTCATAGGCAAAGATGTGCGAATTAATAATAACTTCTGAATTTTAATATGTATGGCAATTTGTTATAAATAAGTATATTACTATAGACAACAATACGTACTAACCGTATATACACAGGACATTTGCAAGGGACTCAGCGATAGTAATTATAGGAAAAGGAGCATTTCACCGGCACACTCCATGACACTGAACGGTAAAAAAGACAATCAAGATAATTAAGATTTCTAGAGACTGAATACAGTACGGGTATTATAATTTTAGTTAATAAATTATGGGTTTTGCGCCTCTGACCATGTGAGTGGCTCTTAAAAGAGCCTTTGGTTTGTTTCGTAAAGCGCCGGACACTTTACTTGGAGCTGGTGTATTTGGTGACAGCCTTGGTTCCCTCAGACACCGCGTGCTTGGCCAGCTCGCCGGGAAGCAGAAGCCGCACGGCCGTCTGGATCTCCCTCGAAGTGATGGTGGACCGCTTGTTATAATGAGCCAGGCGGGACGCCTCACCAGCGATACGCTCGAAGATATCATTGACGAAAGAATTCATAATACCCATGGCCTTCGATGAAATGCCAGTGTCGGGATGGACCTGCTTCAGCACCTTGTACACATAGATGGCGTAACTCTCCTTCCTGCTCCTCTTGCGCTTCTTGCCGCTCTTCCCAGCAGTCTTCGTAACCGCCTTCTTCGAGCCCTTTTTGGGCGCAGACTTGGCTGGTTCAGGCATACTGTCGTTTCTCTCTCAAGCAAAGACAATGAGCAGCTGCCACCTCGGCGTCCTTATATGTGGCCTACATGCAAATTACGGAGGGATCGTGAGACACAATCTTATTGGGCGCTGAAAGACCGCCCGACTACACTCAAATGCTACTGGCTCAGATCTGCCCCTATCGCGAAACCCCTTTACACATCTTTTTGCCACTCGTGAAAAAATACGATTTTACACTGAGGAATTCAAAATTAACACGGTAACTTTTCTTTAGCATCTTAAATCGCCATATTTAGCTTTTTTAACGTAGGCTGACTTTTCAGCCGGAAACTGTCCCAGTGGCTGTGCTTAGGCAGTACGTTTGTTCAGAAGTACTTGGATTAGCACTTCCGGGTATTATACTCTATTAAAAAAAAAAAAAGTTTTTAGACCATATCATTTTCTTATTTCCATCAGACTGCATTCACTGATGGGGACTTCCAAGCACATATAGTCGCTCTGGCTAACGGCATCGGCCAAATACAGTCAAACCTCCAATACACGGGCACCTCTCTCTACCGGGCAGCTCGTTACGCGCAGGCGCAAATTAACTTTACACAAGCAGCAGCTGTTGTTACGAGCCCCAGCCTAGGGTTGGGGCGTAACAGCGTGAAAGGGAAAGGGGACGTGGAGTAAGGGAAGGATAGGGTGCGATGGACAAGGAAACACATGCGGCCAAATGGGTATTATATATATATATATATATATACACTTGCTTTTATTGACGCCACGAACATAGAACAAATAAACCCAGTGCAAAAGGACTTAGAATGACCATATCGAAAAAAATACAACGGCACACAACATAAGCTCGCAAAACAAAAACTGCAGTCGCTCCCATATGCACCAGACACACACACAAACAGATCAAAGTTCGAGGCGCGCGCGAGGACGGTAACAAAAAACCCGGCGAGAGTTCGGAACCAAATAGCAGGTAAACCAATGCGAAAGTACAGACAGGGGCATAGCGAAAATAAGCGAATAAAACGGGATAATTCGCTAGCTCAGACTGAAATAACATTCCATTATAAGCCTTGCACCTCATATATCATGTAGTTTGTATGTGTACACACATACGTTGTACTGTACTGTTCCAAGTTACGGGCATTTCTCACTTGCGAGCACCCCTTGGTCCCATTCTGCCTGGATACGGGAGGTTTGACTGTACTGTAAATGGATGTTAGCGCCTCCGGAGTTTTACGGCCGGGACAGAGGGTTTCTACGCCCCAGCAAGAAAGCGTAATAAACACCAGATTACAGAGCCACTGCAATCTGAGCTTCTAAAACGTCATTTCTCGTTTAGTATCCCCCCCGCCCTTCGTATGCAGAGGAAATTCATTCCACCCTCAGGAGTATTATTGAAAGTGAGTAACCCCACACAAGACTCCCAAAACCATTAGCGGCAAAAGCACGCTTTCCAGCTTTGTTTTTTTAAACCCACATATGACGTGTTGAAGTTTTGCTTTTTGGGGAAAAGTGGGTGGCTCTGAAAAGAGCCGTTGGGTCTGTAGATGCAATAGCTAGTCTTCACGCTTAACCGCCGAAGCCGTACAGAGTGCGGCCCTGGCGCTTGAGAGCGTACACAACATCCATGGCGGTGACGGTCTTCCTCTTGGCGTGCTCAGTGTAGGTGACGGCATCACGAATGACGTTCTCCAAGAACACCTTCAGCACACCACGGGTTTCTTCGTAGATCAGACCAGAAATACGCTTAACACCACCTCGGCGGGCAAGGCGACGAATTGCAGGCTTAGTGATACCCTGGATGTTATCACGAAGAACCTTACGATGGCGCTTAGCGCCTCCTTTTCCGAGCCCTTTACCACCCTTTCCACGGCCAGACATTGTTACTTCGATGTTCAAAACGAAAGCAAGTAACGCCTATCCCATCGACGTGTTGTTATACACATAAGCACGACCTGATTGAAACCAGGGGATAACGTTCATGCCGATTGGCCTGTTCCGCTGTTGTGTAAAAGGTTCTGTATTCTTCCACGTCCACAATCTACTTGCTTGGTATTTTTTCCAACTTAATCCCTTCTATTATTATTATTATTTATTAAACTTTTGGTTCAACAATGGAAATTTGCTGGAATGCTGTAATACATGATTCTGGCATTTTAAACACATTTTGCTTCTGGAGAAAACAGCTAGAATTTAAAAAAACATGTTGATGGCTTTATAAGAAGACTAGGACGTTTTGGGCCAAAGCACATATAGGGCATGTATCCATAAACTGAGCTACTTCTACAAAGCAGTACACTGAGTATCCCCCATCCCCATAATCTGTTGTTTCACTAGGTTTGGTGGGGAGGGGGTCGTTGATGATTGTACTTCATGAAGAAACTAGATTTAGCTATGCACTATCATTCGTATCCAAAGCTGTAAGCATTGTAAAATGTTCTGAACATCATGGACCATGGGACACATCATTCATCACTCCTCTTGTTTGTTTGCTTTTCAAAAACTCAGATATACAGAAAACAATCTTTTTATTTCCTTATTGTTGAGGCCTGCTCATCTCACAGTACACTTGAAGTAAGTATACATATGCAGTCTAAAATACAGCTCACTAGTAGATATCAAATTGCAACATTCAGAATGGAACAAATATTATTTGGCTTGCTTAAAAAATCAAATTTTTAAGCTCAAAATAATTAACTTAGTTCACATTGCACAATACATATAAGCCAGTAGAATCTATTAACTGCATGTTCAGAGTGCATTAAGCATTAAGGCTACACCTTTCGCAGTCTTAGGATTTATCTGATTTGGTGCAGTTTACATGTTATATGGGGCTTCCCTATGAATATGGTATATTTGTAAAAGGTTTTAAAAAAAATCATTGGATTTTTCCATACAGACCACCGGATGTATTATTATAAAAACTACATTTATATGCCTGCCTGTCAGAAAAAACAACAGTGGATAAATGCTTACAAAATGTTAACATTTATGTGATTATGAAGTATATGACTTTACAAGCCTAACTTGGTGCACACAGACTAGTGGCTAAACAGTTAACACTGATGTATACCCTTGACCATAATCAAAATTATATGATTTGTTTCATTGTAGCCCTTCTGGTTTGCACCAGACAGGATAACATTTGTTCTCATCAGCGAGTCCAAGCCACCATACACTGTCAGCAGTTTGTGGTTCAATATCTCACACCAGAACAGGCACACCCTTCTTCCCCATGCTTCCCAGTATATATGATTCAGGTTTGCTGTGACCGGGTGCTGGGAAAATGGTAATTGTATATAGATGGATTAATGTGTGGATTTTGCATGTCATCCTTTATGTCAAGCACAATTTTGAAGGCAGTCTCCATCTGTCAATTTTGGATGATTATTTCTGTGCTTTCCATGCCAGTGGACCATCACATAATACATTACTCACATCTATGCAATGCATCCAAGGGGGACTCCCACCCCACCCACTTTGCATGTTACTTTACTCGAACACGGCTGAGATACTTGCAGAAATGGAATTATATAAAAAGAAATTAGAACATGCAGGATTACTTTCCAGTCCCTACTGTGAAGCCAACCAACCCCCCCCCCAAAATCCACTAAAGGAAACAAAACCGAAGAGAGTTCTGCTTTTGTGATGTTTGAGGTGGCTCTTAAAAGAGCCTTTGTTGCAGTTTTGTTGAAGTCAAATTTAAGCACGTTCGCCACGAATACGGCGGGCCAGCTGAATATCCTTCGGCATGATGGTCACTCGCTTGGCATGGATGGCGCACAGGTTGGTGTCCTCAAACAGCCCGACCAGATACGCCTCGCTCGCCTCCTGCAGCGCCATGACGGCCGAGCTCTGGAAGCGCAGATCGGTCTTGAAATCCTGAGCGATTTCCCTCACCAGGCGCTGAAAGGGCAGCTTGCGGATCAGCAGCTCGGTGGACTTTTGGTAGCGCCGGATCTCCCGCAGAGCCACGGTTCCGGGCCTGTAACGGTGAGGCTTCTTCACGCCGCCTGTGGCCGGAGCACTTTTACGTGCTGCCTTGGTAGCCAGCTGCTTCCTTGGCGCTTTGCCGCCAGTGGACTTGCGCGCAGTCTGCTTGGTTCTCGCCATATTGAAGACTTGTTTAGTGAGCGAAAACGGAACAGTACGCTTCTTTGCCTCGGGACAAACTTATAAAGCAACACTAACGCATTTTGATTGGTTGCTTTTTCTTACCACATCCCCATTGGTACAGTGGAGCCTTCGCTCCTCCTCTTATTGGATGATGTGCTTTGGCGCCCAAAGTTAAATACGGCTCCCCAGCCATTTCAGGCGTCACTGACCAAGAAAGTTATTAAATAAAGTTTCAACAGAAGCATATTCACCAAAACAAGCTTCTGACGACTAATAAATTGCATATCAGCAAAAAGTGTTGAAATTGCACTAGTGGGGCAGAATGGTGCGAAAAGTACAAGGCTGTGTTTACTGGAAATTATGCCATATGCGCACATAAAACAAATATACAGGCATACACGCAAAACATATTTTGAGATTGGACATCGCGTTCAGTTAATATCTCAATTAAGTACAACTACCCATAGCTTCCGGGATAGGCTCCGGACCCCCCGCGACCGGATGGATGGATGGATGGGGGAAATGAGCTATAAATCACCCCATACGTGGGTTTTTCAAAATTGCAGTTCGTCAAGCAGTTCCTAGGCGAATGAGACCAGCGGACGGGCAGGAAAAAGAATATATATATATATATATATATATATATATAAATATATAAAAGAACCGATTGATGCACCCTGAGGGTTACGGCAGGTGTTAATAAATTAAATTTGTCTACTATGATCTCAAAGTAAGAAGTTTCTCAAGTCTAGTCAAAAAGCATTAAAGAAAGCAAACTCCGAAAACATTTTAATCACCTGTTTTAATGAGGGGAGACTCCTTTAGTCCATACATACGTCGTGGGATAATACCCGCTTGTGTGATAAATTCTAAGGCTCGTTTGCAGTTTTATATTGCTTCAATGTTAATTATCCTTGCTCCCAAAAACAACTTCGCACAGCAGATACTTTAAATAAAACAAATAGAAACGTGAATACTCCCAACGAAAGTTAGGAAAACCATGTCAACTATAACACATATATCAATTGATAATTGAATCTTCGCTGTAGTCGTATTTTGACCCTTTAGTAAAAAAAAGTGGGTGGCTCTTAAAAGAGCCTTTTGGTAATCAAAATTCTACGTCGCCAATTTACTTGGTCTTGGCCGGCTTCTCGGTCTTCTTGGGCAGCAGCACAGCCTGAATGTTGGGCAACACGCCGCCCTGTGCGATAGTCACACCGCCCAGCAGCTTGTTCAGCTCCTCGTCGTTGCGGACGGCAAGCTGCAGATGACGAGGAATGATGCGAGTCTTCTTGTTGTCGCGAGCAGCGTTCCCAGCCAACTCCAGGATCTCAGCGGTAAGATACTCGAGCACGGCAGCCAGATAGACTGGAGCTCCGGCACCAACTCGTTCGGCATAGTTACCCTTACGGAGGAGCCTGTGGACACGGCCAACAGGGAACTGCAAGCCCGCCCTAGAAGAGCGAGTCTTGGCCTTAGCTCTAGCTTTGCCACCGGTTTTGCCCCTTCCACTCATTCTACTATCGTATACCGGCCGACTAACAAATAATAGCACTTTTCTTGCCGGGCTTCCTCACTTATACGACAGACAACAATTTCATTGGCTGCACTCGTTCAAGTGAAATTGTCCAATCAAAGTGAACAAAGAAACCGCCCAAATGTAGAGAGCGGTGGCGCGGTTAAGTTTATATATATATAAATATATATATATATATAGAGAGAGATGTATTCTATTAATGTCAGCATATGCACAATTTACTGAATTGTTTGATAGTTTATATAAAGTTAACGCACAAAAATTTGTAAAACCGCTGTAATGGGATTTAAATAACAGTATTTAACAGAGAAGTACCAGACTATTGTTTGGGGACAAACAGAAATAAAAACGCAGTTTCCGATATCAGTGCAAAGCATGCGTTCACTATTGTTATCGACTCAGCTCAGAATTAACTGTTCCTAATTGTAAAGATTACAGATGATCTATGGGCAATACGGTACTTGAGGTTACAAATGAACAGTCAGTCTGATATTTAAAACACCAAAGCCCATTTACGTGATCGCGATTTTAGTTAAACCTAAAGCAACCAATATACAGTCAAACCTCCCTTACCCGGGCAGAATGGGACCAAGGGGTGCCCGTAAGTGAGAAATCCCCTTAACTTGGAACATGAACAGTACAGTACAACGTACATGTGTACACATACAAACTACGTGATATGAGGTACAAGGCTTATAATAGGGTGTTATTTCAGTCTGAGCTAGCGAATCACCCAGTTTTATTCTTGCACGATTTTCACTTTCCCCTTGTCTGTACTTTCGCTTTGGTTTACTTGCCATTTGGTTCTGAACTCTCGCCCGGTTTTTGGTTCCCGTCTTCGCGAGCACCTCGGATTTTGACGGTTTGATCCGTGTTTGTGTGTGTGTCAGCTGCATAGGGAGCGACTGCAGTTATTTTGCGAGCTTATGTATGCTGTCATTTGGATAGGGAGTAAGGTGTAGAAGTTTCGTTGTGTTTTTAGCTTTGGGATGCCTTTGGAAGCCGAATTGTGTTTATCGTTTTCATTAGTCACTCCTCAGTACTTTTGCACCGGGTTTGTTCTGTCTACGTGGCGTGTTAAAATATTTTCTTAAAGTACTCTTATATCCACGTGTGTTCTTATGTCCATTGCACCCTATTCTTACTCCACGTCCCTTTCATTCGGTTACACCCCAGCAGTAGACTGCGGCTGTATATAAAGTTAATTTGCGCGTGCCTATAGGTGCCCGTATAAGGAATGTTTGACTGTACATTCAAAACACCCAGGAGTTATCAATAAGTAAAATTTTAACGTATAGCTTGAGTTGTTTAAAGTAACTAAACAAAGCACAGCAGTATGTGCCGTTTATAGGGTTTACGCCATAATGGTTTTTGCTTTTTTGACCTTGTGAGTGGCTCTTAAAAGAGCCTTTGGTTTGTTTCGTAAAGCGCCGGACACTTTACTTGGAGCTGGTGTACTTGGTGACGGCCTTGGTTCCCTCAGACACGGCGTGCTTAGCCAGCTCGCCGGGAAGCAGAAGCCGCACGGCTGTCTGGATCTCCCTCGAAGTGATGGTGGACCGCTTGTTGTAGTGAGCCAGGCGGGACGCCTCACCAGCGATACGCTCGAAGATATCATTGACGAAAGAATTCATGATACCCATGGCCTTCGACGAAATGCCAGTGTCGGGATGAACCTGCTTCAGCACCTTGTACACATAGATGGCGTAACTCTCCTTCCTGCTCCTCTTGCGCTTCTTACCGCTTTTCCCAGCGGTCTTCGTAACCGCCTTCTTCGAGCCCTTCTTAGGTGCAGACTTGGCTGGTTCAGGCATGCTTTGGCTTCTCTCTCCCACAACACCAATGACCCACTGCTCACTCGACTCACGTAAATATAGCATCTATGCAAATTGGGTAGTGATCTTGAGAAACATCTTATTGGACGTTAAAGACCGCCCGATTATATTCAAATTCTATTGGCTCTATTCTGCGTTACCCTTTTTTATCGGAATAACGCATTTTCCAGTAAAAATAGGAACATTTTACGCTCACTGGGATTCAGAAAATACTAGTGCAACTGTCCACAATAGCATATTAATTTACCGCTTTATTTAGCCATTTAAAGTCATTCGAGCAGCTTAATCTCAGAAATGCTTTTGGAGTTGAATAACCGCCACCCAAAAACTGGATGTCCACGTCTGGGCTTTAATTTCTTTAAACACAAGCTACCTAGCTTGCACGGTTTATCCCGACCAGTCATTCCGATACAATAATGTGCGTGGTAGTGAAGTGCTGGTCGCGAACGAGTCGGCTATTAACTCCTGTACATCAACGATGGTGGGAACGACTTCTGTCTGAGAGCCGATGTTTTTCCATCTTTTTAGTTGATTAATGCAAGCTAATGAGAAACGCTGCTCGGCCATGGCAACTCCATGCAGTTGAGCGGTTTTGCATTGTTTCCTGTCATGTGTTACGTTCCATCTTCAGTGGTTTACTTTTGTGATAGTTACATCATATCGACGTTACTGTAGCAGTACAGCTGTGATCTACACCCAATATTCCTTCAGTAAGGTCTGGGGATTTTCCCAGTTGCGTTGTCATAATAGTATTCTGAAAATCATTAGTATGGCACACCGGATAAAGTGAATACGATGGCAATATTAACAGGTTAGAACGTAGCCTCTATCAAAATAGTAATAGTATCCATGAGCATTTGCCATTTAGAATAAAGTGGGTGGCTCTGAAAAGAGCCGTTGGGTCTGTAGATGCAGTAGTTAGTTTTCACGCTTAACCGCCGAAGCCGTACAGAGTGCGGCCCTGACGCTTGAGAGCGTACACAACATCCATGGCGGTGACGGTCTTCCTCTTGGCGTGCTCAGTGTAGGTGACGGCGTCACGAATGACGTTCTCCAAGAACACCTTCAGCACACCACGGGTTTCTTCGTAGATCAGACCGGAGATACGCTTAACACCACCTCGGCGGGCAAGGCGGCGAATGGCGGGCTTAGTAATACCCTGGATGTTGTCACGAAGGACCTTACGGTGGCGCTTAGCGCCTCCTTTTCCGAGCCCTTTACCACCCTTTCCACGGCCAGACATCGTAAGTTCAGTACTTGAAATGAAAGTAAACACCGCCTACCCAATCGATGTACTGTTATACGCATAAGCACTACCTGATTGAAGCCATGGACATGAAGCCCTTTATGCTGATTGGTCGACTGCAAACCTCGCCCCTTTGGGTTGTGGTGTTATGCCATTTTACTTCCCGTATCTATATACTTTTATATTCCTGGCTTTTTTTACTCATATCTTTTCCCCCTATCTTTATCTAAATCCAAATTTATATTCACATCTACTCTCTATGTTAGTTTGTGTTGAAGTTGATGGTGGATCGAAATTTGATCGCCTCACCCCCTCCCCGTTTTCATTTTCTTTTCAAGAGCGATGTCGATCTTAAACACACGTACGTGGTGTAACTACTAATGGCGAAACGATGCTTTCTAATGCACTGAGGCTTTCCAGCCAAAAGTTTCATTGCCATATACAGCGGGGAAAATAAGTATTTGACACATCAGCATTTTTAATCGGTAAGGGGATTTCCAAGTGGCCTATTGACACAAAATGTCCACCAGATGTTGGCATCAAGCCAAATGTTGAATTCATACAAAGAAATCAGAACGTTTAAGTATACAAGTTGAGTCATAATAAATAAAGTGAAATGACACAGGGAGTAAGTATTGAACATGAACAAGGTGCAAAATGGCATAGAAAGCCTGGAGATCACCTGAAATCTGTCAGTATTGAGAGAGAAACCCTGCCCCCTATCAGTACTAATTGATATCAGCTGCTTTAATCATAATTGATGGCCTATAAAGGCTTCTCGTTACCCAGGAGACACACAGAAAAGACTTCATAATGGATAAGAGCAAAGCACTTGCCTAAGGTCTTTGTGATCTTATTGCTGTGAAGCATTCTGATGGGAATGGTTATAGGTGCATTTCCAGAATGCTGAATGTTCCTGTGAGCACTGTGGGGGCCATTATCTGGAAATGGAAAGAGCATCAGTTCACCATAAACCAGCCACGATCAGGTGCTCCACGTAACATCCCTGTCTGAGGAGTCCAAAGAATAATCTCGAGAGTTCTTCCAGAACCATTCGGGCAGAACTTCAGGAAGACCTTGCATCAGCAGGTACTGTTGTTTCAAAGAACACAATAAGCAATGCACTGAACTGCCATGGCATCCATGCATGCTCACCACGCAAGACTCCATTGCTGAACAAAAGGTATATTGAGGCTCAGTAAGTTTGCGAAACAGCATTTGGAGAAGCCTGTGGATTACTGGGAGACTATAGTATGGTCAGATGAAGGCAAACTTGAACTATTTGGCTGTCATTCTACACACCCATGTTTGGAGAAAAAGAACCAGCCCAAGAACACCATACCAACCATTAATTTTGGGGGTGGAAGAATCATGGTTTGGGGCTGCTTTTCAGCAAGGGGCACTGGCAGACTTCATATTATTGAAGGCAGGGTGAATGGAGAAATGTACCAGGACATTCTGGGTAAAAATCTGCTGCCATCTACCAGAAAGCTGAAAATGAAAAGAGGGTGGACATTTCAGCAAGACAATGATCTGAAACACAAGGCCAAGGAAACAACAATGAATTGGTTTCAAGGAAATAAAATCAAGTTGCTTGAATCACCTGACCTAAATCCCATAGAAAATCTATGGCGAGAACTGAAGATCAAAGTTCATAAAAGAGGCCCAAGGAACTTTCAAGATTTAAAGACCGTTTGTGTGGAAGAATGGGCCAGAATCACTCCTGAGTGAGGCAGACGACTGGTCTCGCCATACAAGAGGCGTCTAGAAGCTGTAATCACCAATAAAGGCTTTTCTATAAAGTATTAAATAAAGTGTGTTCAATACTTATTCCCTGTGTCATTTCACTTTATTATGACTCAACTTGTATACTTAAATGTTCTGATTTCTTTGTATGAATTCAATATTTGGCTTGATGACAACATCTGGTGGACATTGTTTGTTGCTGATATGTCGACTGCTCCTTTATGATGCCAATTTCCCGTTCCACCATATATCCAATAGGTGCTCTATAGCAGCAGCCATCAACCACCAGCCTGTGGACCAGTATCGGGCCCCACAGAAAGGATTAAAAACTTTATTTCTATAAGGCAGATGCCGCTTTTGTGATTGGACGTGTGAGATGTGATTGGGTGACTAAATATTGGCTTCAACCATCAGTTCAACAAATGCACCTAATAAGGTAGCCAGTGAGAATATATACAGATGGGGGGGGGGGGGGCATCATAACCACCCCCACATAATGGGAACACCATTGATGATCTTTTTTAAAACCATGCATGTCAAGGTCTGGGATATACTTGTCAGTAAGATAACATATGGTGACATGGTGAATGCAGAGGAAATTGGGAAGGTGTAAAGATCTGAGTGGCTTAGACAAGGGGCAAATCATTATGGTCAGATGACTGGGTCAGAGTATCCCTGAAATGGCAAGGCTTGTGGGGTGCTCATAGTCAGCCATTGTGAGTGCCTACTGAGAGTGAACCAAGGAGGGAAAAACAATGAACTGCTGACAGGGTGGTGAATTTGCTGATGTGGGATATGAACAAATACCATCCTGTCCGGTGCGAACAAAGAGAAAGACTACCCTGGCACAAGTGGCAGATCATTCTGGTCATGATTACAGGAGCAATGTGTCACCTGGGAGGTTTGAATGACCCCCCTGCAAAGTAGTCCAGTCCAAAAATCTGCAAAGCAGCACACACATGTGGAACTGTGCACCCTGCAGTGACACTGTGCTCCCTGGGATGATGTAAAATGGGGTTTTCTGTAACATACTTCAGAAGTGGACTTGTGAGCCACCTGAGAAAACATTAAAATCCATTATGATTCTAGGTTCTTTTTTAACTCTCACTTTATGTTGGTCATATTACTATACATTTTACACATTTCCCACAATCCTTGTCCATTAATGTGTCAATGTATGTTCTGATCATACGTGCTCTTGCCTTCCCATATGTTCGGATGGCACCCAAGGTGGGCACCATCTAAGCTGGAGTCCTGGTCCCATGGATGGGTGACATTGTGGATGTGACCTCCAAAGTGTAACAATGTGGGTGCAGCCTTCACTCTGCCACCCAATACCTTGCTTTTAGAAAGTAAGCCCAATTTATTTTCTAATATTAGCATGCCTTTGGGGCAGCCAGTTGGCCTTGGATCCCCAAAAACCTGGGAGTTTTTTGTTCCTCTCCAACATTGCCATCTGGCTTTCCTTCCTTTCTTTGTCTTTCATTGAGTATCCAACGTGCTAGCTCCCACTTTGAAAACAAAAACACATAAAAATGCACATACAATTGATTTCACTCAACTTTGCTCTTTATTTAAGTGGTAAAAACAAATTTTATATGCTTCCTCATACAGAGTAACAGTGCAAAGGTAAAGTCTACAGTGTTGAGCACTGACTGTAGCTACTAACGTTTACCAGCAATACGATTACAAAGCAAATAAATAAATACATGTGCATTTTGCATAAGGCATATTAGTGGATGAGGACATTAATGGTCATACGGGTTGCTTCTTAAGCAGCTGTGTCTATGTGCATGGATTGACCTGAGGATGAGTTTCAAAAGTTAACAGCTGCAATGTGCAGGATATGCCATGTTGGACCAGACAGGTTTTCACCAGCGCAGATGTTCTTTCAGTGTTAAAGTAGTACTGTCAGGATTTACTAATGACACGCATTGAGTGAAAAGTTAGCAGTGGAAAGGTGATGACGCAGTTAATTTGCGACTGGTTATATTGCTCATTAATTTTTAGGAGTTCCTTTTCAAAGTGGAAAATTTGGGGAAGGAAAGTAAATGAATCACACACCATGATTTACAGGAAGCAATTTACAGAGAATTTGGTTATTGTATAATGCCAGAAAAAATTACTCATTTTGCCCTGCCCTTGGTAGATTGGGTCCATCATTATTTAAATGAACTGTGTCAGTGTCCATAAATTTGCACATTTTTCATAGATCACCTGCAGAATTTGTCACTCCCATTGGCACGTTATAATTGCACATTCACGCTAATTTAGCTTGCTTAGTAAATCTGGCCCTTTATGTAATAGTGTTCATTCTTCAACAATCTGTACCATATTTTCTAATTATATGTAAAAGAGAAGCATCAAGGCACTGACGTATGACCGTTAATGGTAACAATCAATGATGCCATGGAGGAATAACAACATACAGTAAAAAAATAAAACAAAAGTGGATGGGAAAAGCAGATGCACGGAAAGGAAAGTATTCTGAAAACAATCATTAAGGGGCAGCAATAGTCATCTGAACTTGACAAGTTCATTTACATGTTTAATTTCTGATGTAGAGTCATGCTCCAACAAATTATATGCATTCTGTCATATGGTCTCAGCTCTACTAACCTAGAGGGCTGAGAGTTTCCAACCTTTCTGTGACCTTTTGTTTGGCTCCAGAGGAACACCTTCAGGGGATACGGACTTTTTGGAAGTACTCCAGCATGGCTCCCAAGGCCCAGCTGCTCTTAAAGCCTTTCACTTTTTTTGTCAGCTGCAGAATAAGGAGAAAATGGAAGAAATTACTGCTGAAGGCCCCATGTCACAGTTGCAGAGAGAACACACCTTACCTGCAGACTCACGCCGTGCTCGAACCCAAAGCCCTCAGTCAGCAAAGCGGTGATGTATGTCAGGTCCATACACTCAAAAGGCTTAGCGTATCGATCCTTGGACATTTCACTGCACACTAAAAACACAGCACAAAAAAGAACAAGCTCTTCACAATCAAGTGCAGCTGAAGGCCTTTTACTGTATGAGATATCAATTTCTGAACATGCAGCAACGCAAACAATGCCCACTCTCTCATTGGCTAGACAGCACAGAAATGTTGGTGTTTGTGCCAAAGCGTTCACAGTACCCTGCACAAAGACAGGAGTGACGCAGCAGCTCTAAAACAGCCAAATCAAATAAATGTTCCTGCTCAGTTGTCTGCAGAATGTTAGCCACGCGCCAGCCTGAGAGGTGCCGCTTTGCTTGGCCCGGTGAGAGCTGCCTGCTCCTGTTTCCCGCGGATGCCTCCTCACCTTCTTTTGCTTTCTTCTTAAACTTTTTCACTTCCACAGGCTCACCTTGACTGCCTTCTGAAACAAGTTAATTTTTTGTTACTTTTGTGCACAACTTTTTAGTACATTTTAAAATAAACTAGCAGCAATAATAAAAAATAAAAAAAATAAAAATAATAAAAATTTTGGGAAACTTTTTTTTACAATATACAATATTTTCAAAATATCAAAGCAGAACACTGTTACACTCAGCCCCGCCCTTCGTGCCTCATCCCCTGTTTTGCCCTCTGGCGGGGCTTAATTGGCCCCTCCTGA
>JAODKM010000038.1:689810-702733 GCA_026780845.1 Petrocephalus sullivani
ACAGTCTGGGCAGGCATCACCAGTCAGCGCAAAACAGATTTGGTTATTGTACATGGCTCAGTCACTGCACGTTCTTAACTCAGAGACATCATAGAACCCATCATCATCCCCCAATTCCGCCAGCACACCCCCAAATTTCTGTTCATGGATGATAATGCTCCACCACGTCGTGGCAGAATTGTCACAGATCGACTTCAGAAGTTGGACTGCCTCATATGGTATGGCCATCAATGTTCCCTGACCTGAACCTCATAGAGCACGTCTGGGACCTATTGAAGCAGAGACTGGATGACCGTACCCCATCCCTATGTGACCTGGCAGAACTGCGTGTAGCACTTATGGAAGAGTGGAACGCATTGCCTCAGAACAACATCATGAGGCGAGTGAGGAGCATGAGACGTCGCTGTCAAGCTGTCATTGCGGCAAATGGCTACTGAAATTGTCAATTTTTGTTATTTGGGGCTATCCTTGTTATTGTGTAAATATTTGGGGTAATAAATATTAAACTAATGAAAATGGTGTTTCTTCTCATACATTATTAGTAATAACAAAGGGAACTTTTACTTATTTCATTAAAATTCAGAGCAAATAGGAAAAGCACTCATGTAAATAACAATATCCCGAACTTATTGTGAGTAGTGTACTTTAAAACTGAAAGGCTTCCGTGCTCAGATAAATCGTTTGTTTCCTTGATTGAAAGAATCATCCAACTGTTTCACATTAACATTAGTGACATATGCATGGTTATAGGAGACCGACCAATCAGCATACAATAAGAACTCTGTGCTTAAGTTAAATCCAGGTCCTTTTAATTGAAATGATGGTTTACAAACCCTGACGTAGCTCAAATGGTGGGGAGACCCTGCTTAATCTGCAATATTGCAATAGAATTTTATATTCAATATTAGGTCAAACCAGGGTATTGTAAATCAACTTACACTGTTAAAAGACACTGGGAACACCATAACGCAGCTAGGGGCACTACATGGGCTTGTTCATATCTTTTGTCTCTCCTTGCTCATTTGCCTCAAATCCAAAGTATTTCCATACCAGGGGTCTCCAACTCCAGTTTTGGAGAGCTACTGTCCAGTAGGTAAATACCAGGAACAGGTATGGCTCATCAGAAGCCAGGTGTAATGGAAAACGTAACGGATTTTAACTCTCCAGGACTGGAATTAGAGACCCCTGTTCCACAGAGCACCTCCTGCCAAAACTGGTCAAGGATGCTCTGCGCTTGCCACCTTTAATGGGTGAACACCATGACCCTGGAATTACACCACGCGTAGCTGCATCGCATTCCCAATGCGACACAGATCTGTCCTGGAGATCCGCAAAGGAGACGAGTGACAAGAAGACAGCGGAGGCGGGGCTGTGTCTGCCGTCGTATAGGAGAGAGAGCGAGAAAGTGCAGCTGCTATCCATACTGTGGAAAATGGTATTGAAAGGGTTTCAAATATTCAATGTCTATGGCAGAAGTCACAGAATACACAGCATTTAATAAATCCATTAGCAGTGGCACCTGAAACTTTTTTTTGTACAGTGTAGCATTTGGAAGTAAAAAGATAAAAAAAATAAAAACCACAAGACCCAGCTGTCAAAAAAAAAAAAAAAAAAAAAACACTTTATTCAGGAAAACACTGTCCCACAGCCATGCTGATGGGGAGGATATTGCAGCGCTTGCTTGCTTTGGAGATGACTTTACATTTCAGGTAATGGTGCCCCATGTGTGAACTGTGTTGCTGAAACACACTCAGCTGGATGCATATGCTTCAGATAAAGTGGCACAGTGTTCCAATGAGACACAGAGTTGACTTTTACACAACCCCTAAGAACAGCACATTTTACCAACGGTAAAGTGGGGTTTATTTCAGAGATTCTGCATCAGTCCGATATGAAAGTCAACAAACAGGTGAGGCTCAGCTGAATACCTTATTTAAAAAGGTCCTGAGGAAGGAATGAACTTATTCTATGAGGTGAAGATATTTTAGTCTGTTTTTATATTTACTTACACATACTTTAAAACATTCCCCCCCCCCCCCCCCAAAAAAAAAAAGTTTAATAGCATGGACTTTTTCTGAACCAACAGCGTAATCCAATTAATTATTAACACCTTATCACAGCACATGTTAAAGGGATGGGCTTACTGTCACCTCCTCCGCACAGCCAGAGAGCAGCAGCAAAAGCAGGGAAGACACCTGCTGCACTCCAAACAGCTGAGCATGGTGGCCTCCTTCAGCATCATGCCACATCCTCAATGTGAACATCTGGCCCACAGTAAAGACTTGTCCTCAGCCATGATTGATGTATTACAATTTTCCCCATCTCATTTGGTGAGGTGGATGTCAGCCGTTACCGGACACGAGAAACTGTTTTTTTTCTTTTTTCTTCTGCACATTTTCTCAGGGAATGTCTGTTTTTTGGTTTTGGGACAAAGTTGTTAGACATAAATAATGATAAAATTGTGCTTTCGCACAAGAAGATATTATTGTTCAGTGTTACTTTTGCTGAGTTCAAGCAAGGAAGGAAGGCTGAGAGACAATGAGGTGCGACTTCCAGAGTCTACCACCAGGTGGCAGTCCAGTAGAAGAAAGCAGGCTCAGTAAGCATGAGCTCCTCAGTGATGTCTCTGGTTAACACGCCCATGTCAGAAGTTGAGTTTGGTGATTGGCCGCTCCCTACTGCACGTCTCGGCTGCCGGGCTGGCGACTCGCTTACGGTTCCGCTTCATTTTGGACAGGTCCTTGTCAAACACTTCGCCAGAGCGCAGCGCAGACACCAGGTCGTCGAATTCGCCATCCTCCTCACCATTTTCCTTTGCTTTACGGGCTTTGCGCTCCTTGTCACGCTGCTCCTTTAACTGGAAGAAATGGGACAAAACAAAACCAATTTAAACCAGAGCTGTCCCACACCTGCAAGTGACCAGCTGGATCAGGGGTGTCAAACTCCAGTCCTGGAGGGCCGGAGCCCTGCACATTTTTGGGTTTACCGTCGTCTAACACACCTGATTCAACTCCTCACAGCTCCTTATACTAATTACCACACAGCTCTTCAGCTCAATCATTTGTGGTGGGACAGGGAAAGAACCAAACTGCACAGGGCACTGGCCCTCCAACACTGGAGTTTGACACCTGTGAGCTGGATCATGCAGCTGGTCTGCAGGTCACAAGGAAATAAAGGTGACAGGGCTGACTCTCATGCCCCCTTATGCTTGTTTGTATAATAAAACTCAGGATATCAGGCTCTATTGGCTCAGTGGGTTAACACTGCAGCCACGGGGAGCACCGTCCACTTCCAGAGCACAGTTGTTCTACTGGTATCCTAGTTCCCTCACACAGTCCGATGCACATGGGACGAGGTAAACTGGTGTCTTCTTCTCTCGGTCTGTGTGCAAGCGCTGGATGTTCTATATCATCTAACTAAAACAACTAAAAATTTAACTAACTGTCCAACTCAATTGAAAATAATAAGTTTGTTAGTATGCACATTTGTTAGCACCACAGTGTTACAGAAGGTGCATCAGTAGAGCACATTCCAGTCCCGTTTTTGGGTAATGAGAGAAGGACTTGAGCTGGAACCCTTAACTGGATAACTCAGCTGATTTCAGATATGTCAAACGAAAAGATTGCAGGTCCGTGGCTGGCACACAGAGGAAACAAGTGTCTTGTGTCTTTTTGGGGGACAACTGTTCATTGTTTCCTGAATTGCACAACTTTGTTAAGAAACCAAAAAGGTCTTACATGGCTATTGAACTTCTGGATCTGCCAAGATCCCAGTGCACCATGTCTCATTTAAAAAAAAAAATCACTTCCACAACTGTCCACAGATCTCTTTAGAAAATGCGGAAATTCTGGCTCTTTAGACAGTCTGTCCGTCTGCAGGTAGAACTGGAAGGAATGTGAATTTTTATAGTGAAACTAGAAACTTTTGAGCCAGATCACGTGCATGTGCCCGTGACCTGAGGGCCACCGCCCCCCGCCAGCCCCCCGCCAGCCCCCCGCCAGCCCCCCTGCGGCCCCCCGCCGGCTCGCCTGGGCCTCCATGCGTGCTCGACGCTCCTCCTCCTCCTTTCGACGCCGTATGTTCTCATTCTCCTGCTTGGCCTCGGCGAAGGACTGCAGGAACTGGTCAAAGATGCCGAAGAACTCGTCTGGCTGCACGGTTCCGCCGTCCTCACCGAAGTGCCTCAGGGCCCTCTGGAACTGCACGCGTGTGAAAAGGGAGGCATTTTAGCAGCAGCACAGGCCTTGACTCTCTGTGGTGACGGTCCCCCCCCGCCCAGCATGCACCCAGGCCCCTAGGGTAGGCTCTTTGTGGAGTTACCGGCATCAGTGTTCCAAGCTCAGTTTAAATACGGTATAAACAAATAAGGATAAAACAACCTTGTGCGAGAAGCGCTCAGATAACGGCTGTCACTTCTCTGTCATGAGATGGTGGCCGAAACAGATTTTCTGGTACCACAGGTTCTACTGACACTCCTGCCGTGCCATTTCAGGGTGACGGCATCCGGGGTATAATCAGTGATTAAAACTGGCTTACGGTAACAGGCTTATGGTAACAGGACACTGTCAGCTCCGCTGGCTTTCTGGATAGCCCTCAGTTTGTCTGCTGGGACTTTTTCCACCTATTGCTGAAGTGCTGAATGAGATCACTAAGGCTTGAAGTCAGTTCCACCTCAAACTCACCAGATCCTTAGCTTCCTGAAGGGAGTCCTCCACATCGGAAAAGCTGAAGCTGGCCACCGTCACAAACTGGCTCACCACCGACACAAACTTGTCCCCCGGCTCTGGCGTCAGTTTCTTCTGGAACTCCAGCTCCTACCAGAAAGGAAATTAAACAAATTCTCCATTCTATGAAACCCAGATGTACAAGGAGAGACAGTTGAACTCCCATCGTCTCCTGTCTACAAGCAGACTGCAGTCCTTCAATGGCTATTATAGGTACATTTCATCAGGTAGCTAATACTACTATGTATCTTACAGTTAACAAAAATAAAACAATAAAAAAACAACTGCGCTAAGCCAAAAACCTTCACACCCTGCAGACCTCAAGCACCGAAACCGCCCACCCTGATCCAGATAATTGTCCTCCCAAGAGAAGAACTGACCATTTCTCTCATTCCCCCCAAAATACTTCACACTTGGCCCTGACCATTACGCTTCTGGCTCAGCTCTGGCCAGAGCACCTGTAAAATGGCCAGCCTCGCGGGCTTCTGTGTCCGCTTCTTCGTGTTGTCTCCTCGACAGGCCTGCACTGCTTTTGTTCTGATAACAGATGCATGTCTCAGCAGATGAGATGGAGCCCTTTTATTCTTGCTTGCTGCCTGAGTCTGTGGTTTCCGCCTTTATGCCCCCCCCCCACCCCCCCAGGCAATGTACTTACACTCTCCACGTTTCTCAGGCCGCTACGTAGACTGCCAATTTCTTTCTCCAGTTCAGTCATGCTGGAATAGATTGTGAACAGCATTGAATTGTCTGCTTGGCATAACACTCTGGAGAAGCACCTTGGAACAGCCGAGTGATTACGGAGACACTTCACTGGCAGGAGAAGCAGGGCTCCCTGAGATCTGATGGGCACAGACTCAGCCCCCCGCCCCACGCAGACCCCTGAGTGACGGGCAGCCAGCCGCGTGAAAAGGCCCAGAGGGTCGCTGAGATACCTGAGGTAAGAACAGCAGCTTTGCTTCACTGGACCACAGTCTGGCCAGGAGCACCTGTGTGGGATTCAGTTTCAGGAGAGTCTCTCTCTCCATTACAAAGGCAGGAGAGTGAGTAAAACTGCAGGATGTTCTGTGATTCCTCACAGCAACGGACCTGATCCAAACATCTTCCACACAACTGGTTCCCAAATAAGACCATAAAGCAGTCTGGTCAGCCCAGCAGCGCCGCGGGGAGCGAGAATGGAGCTCATCTCCTCATGGCTGCCTACAGGATGACATCATGCTGTCAGAGCAGGAGCTCGGTGTTGCATGCAGCCATGCACAGTCAGAGCTTTGTTCGAGACATATAAGCGCCCACCCCCCACCCCGGCTCATCTTGGGGAGACGGGTTTAGCTGACACTGGTGACCTCATGAACACGATGAAACACTATTCATTAGACAGGTACGCGATATTCTGCTGTGTCACTAAATCACTATGTACACAACGTAATCAGACTCAGCTGCTGAACTTCACACTCCCCGTTGTGCTGTAAAAAAAAAAAAACAGGCGATACTACATCTGGCTGAATCTGGCAGCTCTAACACATTTAATCTAGTAGCACTACCAGCCTTTGTAACTAAAGCAGTCTGCCCCGAGTTAAAGCGACAATGAGCTGATCCGACTGCACTCAGGGAGCCGGCCCAACACTCACAGGCCCTAGAATCTTTCACGATCTATTTTAACACTGAAAGAAACTGGAGTGATGACCTGATGATGAAGTATCCACACAGTCACAGTCTGAACAGGTGTTCTTCAGAGGAGACATGAGCATTTCTGAATAAATGCACTAATGTAAGTGTGAGGAGAATAAAGGTGCCATCGCTAAGGTAGCACTGTGCTGCCTACAAGTCGCTAAGGAGGCTCAGATGTCAAGCTCCATACCTGACTTTGGCAGCCTCTCCCACAGTCTGGAGGTCCTCCTGGAAGAGCATCACCTTGGGGTACTTCTTCTCCAGGATGGTGATCAGGTAGTGCAGCAGAGTGACAGTCCTGTTAAATGCACGTGTTACAGGTGGCATCGAGACAGGCATACTTCATGGAGATGTGAGGCTATCACCAATGCTTGCTGTACTTGTCTATGCTGGACTTGGTGTCGGCGATCTTGTTGAGCGAGGACATCTTGAAGCCGTAGGCATTGCCCCTCTGGCCTTTGTTCATGTAGTTACCGAAGGCTAGGACCACCTCCAGAAGCTGCTTCAGGTTCCGGCTGTGCAGCACCTCTTTGGAGGCCTTGGTCAGAGCTGGCCAAAGATATTCCATCATGACTTTCATTATTCTGGGCCAAATGGCATTACCTCAGAAGCAATAATTCCCTACTGACCATACACCGAACTAGAACTCCTACATTCTATGCATACAGGGAGTGAATTCAAGTTCAAACATTTTCCACCATATTTACATATATTTCATCTCATGAAATGGCTGGAATTTTTATGCAGATATCTCCACATTATCAGAATAAGAAACTTGGAACAGCATTTCGGTAAATGTGCAGCAGTTTTATTGTAATTGAATATTGATTTCCTTATAGCCAACCAGACCCCCATTACTAAGAGTGATAAAAGTTACATCCTGGGCATTTTTTCCAGGAGCATCACATAAGCGCTTCTGTTAGAAGGAGAAAAGAAAAAACTGTGTCTTTTCATATAGGTTTTCTCTTTCTGATGGCAAGCCAAGTAGGAAGCCGTGCCAGTGCCGGTCCACATGGGCTGCCAGTACCTTCCACCTTGGGTTTGATTTCGGCGATTCGCTCTGCAAACTTCTTCTTGAAGTACAGTGCCTGCAGCCTCTGCTGGTAGTGGTTGATCCTAAGAGAAGAAGGAGGACGAGTCACAGAAAGCCTGACTGGGAAGCATCACGCAGAGCCGGATCGAGGCGCAGACCCGGTCCATTCGCACAGCGATGGTGGACAACATGCATGCTGTGTGTCCTTGTGGGGAAGCTCGAAGCTGGGTACACACCCTGCCAATGGCCAAATACTACTGTCGACCAACACTGCAAGCAGATACAGTTGATTGTGAAAATTTGTGCTGGAACACACCAGCATGATTAGAGGTGACTGTTGACATAAAAGCTCAGACACGATTCAACGTGCTAAATCGACCAGAACAGTGCTAATGGGGACTGACAGTGACTTACTGTGCTGCACACATCAGTGCGACAAGCAGTCACTGACTCTCACCAACACGCTCCGATTCTCGGTGTCTCTCGCCAACAACCAAAACTCGGCTGTTCTAGGCTCAGCACCTATCCAACTAATACTCCCTCACCCAGTATCGGCTGCCATCCCTGCCACGCCTTTCAGAAACCGTTTCCTGTGCTGGAAGGAATTCTCTCTCTGTTTTTCGTTTCCCCTCTTGTGACCAGAGAGGAGAGGAAAATGCCTGTGTGCGCTGTGCCCTCACAGAGCAGTGCCCTCACAGAGCAGTGCCCTTACAGAGCAGTGCCCTCACAGCCGGCTGGAAGCTCGAGGAGGAAGGCGTCCGGAAACACCTTGGCACATTCTCTTCCCTGCTGCAGGTGGCTGTGAAACAGGGGCGGCCTGCTTCTGCAGTGACCCGGACGTCCTGATGCACAGTGTTCCGCACTGACCAGGGGACAAGGCACGCCGGCCCAATCTGGGCCACAGACACGTGGCGCCCTGATTAAGTCTCAGGCGGGCACTTCTGGCTCGCTGACGCAGCAGCCTCAGCCTGCTTACCCAGAAGGACTCCTCAGGTGCGAAGCGGAGCAGGTTCAGTCTGTCCCCATGTCACAGTCAGGGGAGCCTGTAGAGGCTTTGGGCCCCATGCCAGACCAATCCAATTATCATTCAAATATTTTAGGGCCCTTTATGGTGCCCCTGGTTATAGTCCCAATAACTAAATTTGTTATGAACTTATTAAGTATTTGTTTGACGTGACATCTGCATACAGCCTATTTTTACACACTCTTCCTGGTGGTGCTGCTTTCCCAAAGGGACAAGGCTGGAAATGTGACCTAGGTCAGACACAGATGCAGATTACTGTTCAGACCTGGTCACTCAGCACTTTAAATGAAGAACCACTTAGTGCAACATTGGGCAGCATGTGACAAACGTGCTGTTAAACACATACTCCATTCCCCACCAGGAAGGACATGTCTGTGAGGACGTGCCACGCATTCCGACAAATAATCACTCAGGTCTCTGTTTCATGGCTGAAGGTGCCCAGGAGCAGCCCACTGGAGACTCACCTGCTCATCTCGTATAGAAAGCGGTTGGCTCTGGCCATGCGCCCCCCCTACCCACCGCCCTCCGGGGACCCGCCCGCCACCCTCTGGGAACCCACCTGCTCATCTCGTAGAGAAAGCGGTCGGCTCTGGCCATGCGGCCCAGCTCATGCTTGTGCTCCTCCAGGAGATCAACATCACTCTTCTCAGGGACAAACTTCAGGAGCTGAGGATTTGAAAGCATGTGCCAGCTAAGGTTCGGCCTTAACACTCAGAGGACAGCTCAGGTCATGCTCTTTACAGTGATACAGACATTGCCCGACAATGACTGACTGCAGGACAGGAAGGCAGTGGCAGGAATTCCTCAGTTGCCACGTGCTTGATCTCCTAGGTTCACTCTGCCCTCTGCCACTCACCCAGGGACACAGACAGGGCACACTCCTGCTCCCACACAGGCAGGAGAAGGCTGGAACTGCTCCAGTCTGGATAACCCTGGGCTTTGCAGCCAGCATGTATATGAGCTCAAAGCAGCCCACCTGTTCCAGCATGTCTTTGGGCAGGTCTTCCTGCTCATCCATAGTCAGGATGGCCCTCTTAATCTCGTCATTGGATAGCTTCAGCCTGGAAGAGAAATGCAGGAATATCGTACTGTATGCCTCCAATTCCCGTACAGAGAAACACCAGGCGCAATTTCTGCATTGTTGATTTTCACTGCCAGAGCAAATACTTTGCTGACTGGGTGAATGGTTTGATACACAATGGCTGTAAACTTCTAAACCAGCTTTAAAATTGTAATACATGCACATGTTTCAATAATAAACAATGTTATAATGTCAGTTTGACACTGATGAAATGTCAATAAATACATGAACATATATAAACATGGCTATTAAACTTGCATTAAGTATTAAGAAAGTTGCAGGATGAAAGAAAAGTTTCTAAAGAGAAACGGTAAGAGTAAATGGGATTCTCCCTGTGGCGGATCAGGAAGTAACACACTTATATATTTTTAGGTCAGCCCTCAAGAACAAACAGAGGGAGCAGGTGGCCTCCTCTCCCAGCTGCCCGCTGTCTGTCCGTGTGGACAGTGTGGACAGAAATGCCAGGTGACCCACACCAGCGTAGGCGATGCCACATATTTGGGAAATCCTAACTGTGAGAACTAAGAGACTGCTCCGAAGGCTTGGATTTTTGCACCCTGCTCCCAGGTGGTCAGCGGGAGCACTGAGGCCCCCCTTTTCCACCCGGCACGTGGCCTTCGGCCGAACCTCCTCGTACTCCGTCCCACTTCAAAGCTGTCAGTGAGACAAGCCTCAAGAGGGGCAGAGCTCTCCAGTTACAAGCTTTGCTTTTCAATGACAAATATCACTTTACGCACGCAGCCTACACTGGGCTTGTTTTGATGCTGCCTGAATATGAAGCAGCCTGAAAGAATAAGTCCTTCTCTGCAAAAACATGCAGGCTGTGTGATGCCGAGCCAGGCCTAATTACTCAGCGGGCGAATGCCGGAGAATGCTCCGCGAGTGCCCATGGCTACCAAATTCAGGCTCCCTTTATTCATTTAGTTTCGAAACTTTACACGGCTTCAAAAAGTCACCCCAAAGGCAGGAATCTGTTCCGTGATAATGTGGGTCCTTACTCGCCTGGCGGCTGATTATAACACCAAACAAAACGGAACACCTGTCTCTGCCATGGTTTTTTTTCCAGGGCCAAGATCCGGACAAAAGGGCAGCGGGGATCACTCTGGCTTCTCTTGGGGAACATTTTAACAGCATTCGTCATGCCCAGACTTATAAAAATGGAAACTCCATCTAGTAATTGACTAACTATTGCTGAACAATGGTTCATTCACCAGAAGAAACATCTCGCAGTATGTTATAACAATTAGAGAGTAACATTGGACAATTAAAAAGTAACCATCCCTAAGAGCTGCAATACTTTTGTTCCCCACCATAACCATAGAAAGTGAATGAAGTCAGAATGAAAATTATGTCATAAAAAGGGTAAAATGTCACTAATGGAAAAGACAGGCATCAGTCCACTGGAATAACTTCCCAAGAACATAGTAATTAGAGTGGGCTGGCTGGTGAGAAAGGGGCACGCGAGGGGCACGCGAGGGGCACGGGGAGGGGCACGGGGAGGGGCACGGTCATGGGGAGGTTTGATGTGGGGGACTCACCGCGACAGGAGGATGTTGCAGTTCTGGGCCCGGCGGCCGTCGATGACAGACAGCTCCTTAACCTTTTTAGAGCTTGCAGAATCTTCCTCATTCTCTTTCTGAAGAGAGGTGAAATATACATTCTGTTTCAGCAAAATTCCCAACTGCATGAGAACATTAAACATGATCAAAAAGGGATCGATCCACAGTGGAATACTGGCATGTGAGCAAAGACATGTTTACGGTGTGAAAAAAAATGACACTTTTATATAGCATTTATATGCAGCCTTAAGTAAGTAAGTAAGAATGGAAAAACAGACACTTCTGCTTACAATTAAAAAAAAAAAATTACATGTTGAATGACAGGAAGGGTGAATGGATTGGGTTTAAAACACGCAAGATAACTAAGCAGCATGCACTCCCTCTGCGGTGTTTGCTCTCAAATCAAAAATGTCTGGGGTGTTATAACCAAGGCAGGTTATTAAAGCCTCATAATCACACTAAGAGATGCTACACCAATCAGGGTTATTACAGAGATACAAATCAACAGTGCATAACATGCCATGCCAACACATGACAGTGCCACAGCTTTTCTATTATAAAATACACAAAATACATACTGGACAGAGTATAAATAGGTACAGAGCCGTTAAACCAGTGCCTCTCACCCCAGCCCTGGGGAGCTCCCTCCCAGCACCCAGCCAACGAAGAACACCGAATCCCTGGTGCAGAGGTGTGCTGGGAGCTGGAAGGGAGCAAAAATGTGAGCTGTTCTCCTTGAGGACTGGACTGAGAAACACTACTTTAAAGCAACAGTGATATCTGAAAAATGAGGGCAATGCTGACAGACGCTGCCGTGATTGCTGAGATCGGGGGGACTCACCTGCCTGCTGTTACTGAGCATGAAGAAGTCCTGAAAGGCAGGCAGAGAGCAGGGAAGAGGCTATAGAAGTTAAAACGGGTGAAATGTGCCTCATCAAAGGAGTAAGCAAATGAGTCAGCAATGCATCGTGGGAGAAAATGGAAGCGGCCTGGAAGAGCACATGCTCTGAGTAATTGCTCATATTAGTAGCACAATGAAGTCAACTGAACATTCTCAGTGCCGCACTTATATCACATTATATATATAATTAGAAATGCATAAATGGTGAATAATACAAATAAGTATGATGCTGTTAAACTTTGTAACAAATCAGGTTCACATATACCTTAAAAACACAAGACAACACAAATAAAATTGAACTGAATAAGTTTATGTAAATGCAGAACATTTTTCATGGAAAACAAGTTAGCATAAATTTTCATCCTGTTAATATCAGAGCTTATTGATACTCCGGTCTTTAAAAATGTAGCCCTAGGGCCCGTTTCGGTACCGATCCCTACACGTGACAGAACTACAGTGAAAATACCACATGTAATGGGATGGACGATGCACATCACCTGCTGTCTCTGGTAGGCTGAGAAGGTCTTCTCAAAGTCATCCAGGTCTAGGACCTTAAACACCTTGACATCATCAAGCTCAGCCCAGACTGTTCCCTCGAGTTTATTCTAGGGGGGGACAGATTTCTGAGGGTGAGACTTGCGGGTAGGGCTCTGCGCTTCCTCCCTTAATGCCTGCACTCATCCCAGCTATGTCTGGACCCGGGACCGAACCCAACCCACCTCAGAGAGTTTGGCCCAGTTGAAGGACTTGAGTGGGTTGGACGGCTGGGGGATGTTCTTTTTCTTCAGGCCGGGCCTCATGGGAGCTCCTGGCGGAGGAGGGACCCCGAAGAGGGGGGGGCATCCAGGAGGAGGTGGGGGGGCGCCGTGGATGGCGGGGGGAGGCGAGGCAACAGCAGGAAGGAGGACAGGAACAGCTGCGGTGGATGGTGTGCCC
>JAODKM010000038.1:725388-739847 GCA_026780845.1 Petrocephalus sullivani
CCCACAGGGGCCGCAACGCAAAGCCCCTCTGAGGGAGCCCTCGGGTGTCCTCACAAACTAAGACCCGTCATTTAATAACAAAGTGAAAGAAAAGGGGCTAGACCCCCCCCCCCCCCCAGCCAAAGTTCTCTGCCAAGCAGGGGAGCACTCAGACACAGAACACTGCCTTTAGGCTCCCGGGTTGTCGTAGCACGTTAGTGAGGATCCAACACGCCGCATATGACCAGCAAGTGGCAGGTTTCCGGCAGCCAGCCCGGTTCCCCGCTCTGGCTGATCACGGCAGCCTCCTGCAGAACCCCCACCCCACCCCACGATGGGGCTCCAGAGGGTGGGACATTGCGTGACAGCAGCAGCAGCTGGGCTCACTGCGTGTCCAAACAAAAAGCGTCAGTCTTTAGACAAGCAGAAAGGCTTCATGCCAGGCTCTCAAAAACCCAAGCTTCCCCAGCTCCTGTGCATGAATGACTCCGGTGGAGCTGTTCGGTTACTGAGACTCTCTAGTCTGGGCTTACATCATGACCAAGCAGATGTTCTGCCCACAGCCCCAGTGCGTTTACACCGCCCACTTCAGCCTCATGTCGATCATGATCATGTGTATGCTCTGCCCACGGCCCAATGCTAGAGTTAACTCACTTAACAGCAGCATTCCCCCAGACTGCATTTTAGTCTAATAAGTAGTTCAGCCATTCCTGGTTGGTTCTGAGATCCACAAGATATCCTATCACACTGCTTCATCTGTCCCTTCTGGTGGTTATCAACCAATGAGGATTAGAGAGGAGGCCGCTGCACCAAGTCACAAGGGCTTCAGATACCCATGTAACAGGTCACTCATCTCCCCATCCACAAAAAAATCTAAATCTGAAGGTTAGCGACCAATGGAAGAGATTTTCTCACCATGGAAGAAATTGTACAGCAAGCAGGACAAAACAAACCACCCAAGAGCAGCCATGTAGGGAGCTTGCATTAATAAGTATCTGGAAATACCCTACTCTAATAGTCCAGATACTGCAAAATGATCCAGTTGAAAAGTGCCTTATTGAGTTTTAAGAAGGACATACAAACATTTAGATCACCACATGGACATCTCTTGGCATTGAGCAGACACATAGCCAGGGGTCTGTGTCACACATACATCTTTAGACTCCTGCTAATTAGCGTAATTAACTAGTAATTCATGATCAGTGATAAATACGGCAGCCCTTTCAAACTGAGACAATTGCCATTTCCTCCCATCAAAGGCTCCGAGGCTCAGTGTTACAACTCACTGAAAACAAGTGTAATAACACCACCGTCGAGCAACATTAAAGCGTTTGAAAATGCTTATAAATAACACCTACTCTGTCATCGAGAATCAGTCACTGGCAGCGTGGCATAACATACATGGCTATGATTGAGAACAGAAATGCCTTGGTGTTATAAATATTATGCAAATCATGTAAATGATTTTATGCCCTGGTCTTATACAACAGCCTTCACATAAACAAACTGAGGATGGGTGATCGGTACATGGAGCCAAACTCTTGTGCAGCTGAATACATGAGAACCTGCTTGTCAGGAATAGCTCAATCCCACCCCACTGAGCTGGGGACCCTGGGAAAACTAACACAGTTTGTCTCAGTCAGCCAGCACAAAGTGATGCTCTCCAGAAGACAGGACACACACGTATATGCAGGTGGGGGCTGGGCTCAGACTGCAGGCTCAGCCAGCATCCAGCCTACCCCCAGCGCTGGGCTTATGGGCCTTTGCTCAAGTGCGCAACTAAGATTACGCTTCCTTATACGGGATTTGAGCCCACAACCTTCCGGACATGGGCACAGATCCCTATCGCACTGAGCTAGACTCCAGCCCTGTAGCCTTGTTCTGGAGCAAGAATCTCCATCTGCCATCGTGTGACTTGAGCTTTGCTAAAGAACAGACACACACCTGACACACACCATGCTGGCACCAGGGAGAGCAGAAGAATCCCACCCTTCAGGAGCCGATCTGAGTCACAGAGGAGACCCCCACCCCGACACAGACACACACACACACACACACGAGAAAAGCCAAACACCCAACTCTGACACAAACAGATATTGTCCACAGTGCCGACTCAGTACGGAGGTCTTGATCCGCAGGCCGCTGCATTGTGTTTAGCCTGCAAATGATCTTGAAGATTCTGTCCCCATGGGAGATAATTCATCAGAACTTCATTGGTGCTGCATCATGCTGACTCAGGCAAAGGTTTCTGTGCTGGGCTCTCAGCCACAGCTCCAGTGCAAGAGCTGTGCCATGGGCTACAAACCAGCCCTAACCTGTCTCACTCCCCCACTAGCATTCAGAGGCTGCAGAGTGGCAGTGTCTATGACCTCGCGCTCCCACATGGAGCTTCCGTTGGGGCTGCACAGGCTTCCATGTGTAAAACTAAGTGCGGGATGAAAGTCATACATGGCAGAGTTGCCCCTTTCTGAAATTGGAAAGCCAAACCGCTTCATGTACCAAAACCAAACATACCACATATACCAAATCTTATCAAAACAGCCACTTCCTGCCACAAAACCGCACAGGAAGCAGAATCCGAACTCTTGACCAGTAGCACCCAATCAGCTGCCAGATGCTGATGGTGATCAGGGTGATGACCACAGCAGTGACGGTCCATACTCTTCCCTCGAGCGCTGTCACGTCACACATCAGCAAATGTCAATTTCAGGTCCAGAAAGTAAAAATCCAGACCAGGATTTTGTTTCAACCAATCAGTGGAGCATAAAGAGTCGCAGTGACAGAGTGCTCGAATAGTTGCTTGAAACAAAATCCTGGTTTGGATTTTTACTTTCTGGACCTGAAATTGACACCTCTGGCTCCGGCACGTCGACAGGTAGCTCCATCCCAATGAGAAAACTTTGTCTCTGCTGATATGCCTATATTAAGGAACTCAGTCTGAGAACCATTTCAATATTTCCATTTCCAAACATTAATGGCACTGGCCAAAGTTATTAACAGCCCCAGACAAAGAGCGGCAAGTTAAACCAGGGGAAGCTGAGCCTCTCCGCTTTTTCTCCTCAGCATCAGTGTTTAAAGAGACGCAAAAAGAGAGCAAAAACTCCACTGATAAACTCAGGAGCGGTGTTAATATCGGTCCACTGCATGAGCAAATGAGGCCCCTAGAGGGCAGCGGTGCGACCACACAGGGACACGGAAAGCCCACACTCAGAGCAAAAGAACACGACAATGCACACTACTTCTTACAACCAGCAGCTGTTGTTTAGGGTGGAGGTGGGGGAGTTATGTGATAAAGAGGGTTTAATTTCCTGCATATTGTTGGGAGAGTGTGACTGTCGCCCTCCTCCCCATATCTAAGGGAAAATCTGACAACTGCCGTCAACAGTCTCAATTCAGACAAAGCGGCAGGCAAGGGAACACAGAGAAATGCCGGTGGCACTCAATTCGGGCCCGTTCAGTGCAGCAAGACCCGCCCCCAGCTCACCGAAAGCTGGAGAGCCAACGCCAAAGACCGGGCTTTTCAGGGGGAAATGTCTGGACAGCTGCATGCTGTGGGGAGTGAGGGCTGGGTTTCAATGCGTCCTGGACTGTGGCCCAAACACACGCTGCGGCTAACAGCTGGCAGCCAAGGGCTCCTCTCTGTCAACGGAGACACGACATTCGAGCCACTTTCGCGTGTATTCAGAGCACCAACATCATTTGGAAGGCAAAACCGGGGCTAAGGGTCAAGGCTGACTTAGGGACAAAGGCACATCACAGGCGCTGTGTGGAAACAGTCATGTCCGGGACCCCAAGCCTGTGTGACGGAGCAGAGACCGGCCAGAAGCTTCCTGGCATGGAGACAGAGCTTCGTCATCACAGGAGAAGATCACCTTATCTGAAGCAACAGCACACAATCTTCAAAAGGATAACAATATAAAAAAAATACACTGCAGGAAAAGTGTGGTTAGCAGGCATGCTTGCGAGCAATTTCCATCATAATAACGATTCTCACAACCTGTTTGCTGAAGCAGATGGAACAGCATCTATCACTGAGGAAACATCGACTGCTCACTGCTTATACAGCTTTCGTTTGCTCGCATGTTTAATGAACCTGTCAAGGAGACAAGCCTTACTTAAAACTGGCTCAGCTATGGGCATGGGGGGCGGGAACAGACAGGGAGGCTCCTCCATACCGGGGGGCAGTGACGCAGTAGGCAGTGCTGTTGCCCCAAGCTCGAGAACTGAGAGCTATATGCATAGCATTTCCAGGCTCACCCGTCCTCTGATGTGTTTCCAGGTGCTCCGATTCCATCCCACATTCCAGACCGAGAAACCCCAGGCTTCTAATCTGTATATGGTAAAATAGGATTCTTCACCTCTAACGTTTTCGCACCTCTACCTCCATCAGTTTCAGCACCCTTCTTATTGTTTATTTGGCTGCCGTCATTACTGCCCACCCATCCACCCATCCATCCATCCAACTGCTTACCAAAAAGCCTATCCGTAACCCTACCCTTATATGATTCTATTAACATTTCTAAAATTAATGATAGTTAACTGTGGTTAAACAATAATATTCATTTATTATTTCACCATCACAAGTTGACTAGAGAAAGAATTATTCTTGGAATACCTACAAAAAAATAACGAAAAACACCAAAACATCTGATATGTATGTAAAGCCGGTGAAGCATCTTAAATCAGCAGCCAGGCGTCTCGCAGGGCCTCTGATTCAGCGAGCACACTGGCTCAGTCCCGGCAAGCACTGACACACAGGGAAGCCTAGCTGCTTTTTCACTCCCCCCGCCCCCCCGAATTCAAACTCTTCAACATGAGCCCAGCTCTTAGCAATGCACCTCCCATAAATGAGGACAGGGGTGACAGCAGCCCCGCCCCAGAGTGACAGGCCCCTCAGCATCCTGACCAAGGAGACATGCCTCGTTCCTCACCAATGTTGCTGTTGGGGGGGTGGACACGCAGCCAGGAATCTGCCGTTGCTATGGCAATGCGGCCTCCTTATGGCGTACATGGTCAATGACACACTCAGTCACGCTGCACCACACCTTCCATGGATCAAATAGACATTGTGATGTTTAAATATTACAAATGGGGCGTAAAATACTGAAACTCAAATGTTTAAAAAGCCGGAGCTGACAAGCATTTCTGAAGTTCGGCGTGTCCCTTCCTCTGTGAGGAGCGGCGGGTGAGATATCACTCCGGCAGACTACGCGATGCCGCAGACAAGCACTGCAGATCCACGCTGACATGGCTGAAGACCCGCTGTGAATGTCCGCCCCACCTGTCGCCATGAGACCATGAGCTACGCGCCGTGCAGGTCTCCAGCCTCTAAAGACACAAAGCTCTCCACGGACAACACGCCACAAAGAGCATCACGGCTCCGGCAGCCCTGCGGCTCATCACGGCTGAAACAGAAGGAAGGACCCCGAGATCCCGTGGCCCCTGAACACTTAGCGTCTCGGATAAAAGTCAAGAACCTCCAGTGCTAAGAGCAAGGGCATACTGCGGTGGAGCTCTAAAGCCACCCAGGGCTGGTGAGAGATCACCGCGTCAGATGTTTTTGCAGACCACCAGGGAGTCCGGGAACAGGCTAGACTGGCAGCACAAACTGGTATGATTCCAGTATGGGCTCCAGCATCAAAGCCAGAAAAGACTACCAGGTCAGGGTCTGGCCCATTTAAAATTCTGTGGAATCCCCTTGCCTGTCAGACACTAAAGATGCCAAAAAGACACCTGGTACCACAAAGAGGGGTGTGACCATCAGAGAGGGAGCAGGGTGTCACATGAGCTTTGGAGGAAAACCTCAAATGAAAGAGCAAATCATCATACTACACAACAATAAGGCATTATTATAGCAAACGAAATTTGATATCTCTTTGTTTAATTTTACATAGAGAAAACTAAATCCTTCTCTATATTCCAAAAGCTTCGCATGCATAGAGGCCACTGCTGCTTTTAGCAGACAAACCTATACCCAGGAGTGAGCAGAGGCAGGACACCCCCGTGTATGGCTCTCAGGGGCAGCCTGGTGTCCGCGCGGGGCCCGCATGTGATTGTCAGGGGTGGGTGTGGAGTCTGCAAGTTCTCCTCTTCCATGTTTACGTTCTTTGAGGCTTAGCTTTCAAAGCAGTGTTTTATGGGGGATCTCTCTCCATGTCAATACAGTTAATAGAATTGAATGGGAACGAACCGAGAGAGAGAGAGAGTGAGTGAGTGTATGTATGTGTGCGTTTTCATTACGGATCTGCACTGCCTCTATGCAGAACAAAACGCAATCATTTCATTCACAGTTGTCTTCCTGCTGGGTGTCAAGCACGCATGTACACACACACACACACACACACACACACACACACACGCACGTGCATGCATAGACACACGCACACACGTGCCCAGAGCAGATACGCACGCACACACACACACAGATTCCCAGCATTGCACCAGAGAGACTCACGTACAGATCCGCCAGCGGGTTGTCCTATGCTGCGTCAGGCAGCGATACCGGCACCCCCGACGCCAACCCCACCCCCCACCCCCAGGCCCCCCCGTCTCCTGTGTAGTCCAGCCGAGCCCCAGATGCGGACAGAGGCAGGACAAGCATTCGGCTGCAGCGCAGAGACGCTCCCGCACGCCACCCGGCTGCATATCGGTTACGCCGACGGTAAACGTCGTAAATGACACATCTCTCACCTGCCTCTTCAGAGCCCCCCCCGGGCAGCCAGAACGCTGACAGACCCCTTGGGGCAAACCGACAGATGCCTGAATGACAAACACCATCCTGCTATTAAAGGGGGGGGATGGGGCAGAGCAGCCAGTACCTTGTCAGCAGCAGTGGAGCCGCAGAACATCAGCCGGCAGCCCAGCTCAGTGGAGGAGGCGCTCCGGGAAGGCCGGCTCCCAGGCACACATGCTCCCTTCTTCCTCCACCGGCCTGTTTCAGAAGAGTGCCCCCCTTCCTCTCCCTGGATTACTCTCCTGCAAGCTCTCTCCACCTCGTCGCGGCTCAGGGCAAACGCATGGATCGCTCTGCTGCAAGCCAGTCTGCTGGGTCTAGACCACACCTACTCTGTGAGGCAGCAGCCTCATTGGACAGAGCCAAGACCAAGCCACACCCTTCTAGCTGCCACTCCTCCTCCTGCTCATCTGCTTGTGTGTTTAAGGTCTGTTCAGAAAGAATGGAGAGACAGTATTTTTTTGGCACTACTCAAAAATGTACTTAGTAAATGTAATAAGAACAGCTTCTGTTTCAGGATTTCTGAATGGCAGGGAAGCTGACCCAGATATTAACCTCGGTAAATACTCTAAATACTCTTAATTATTTAAGTACCAGCCATGGGCTCAACACAGGGGCTACTCAACAAACAATGTTTCCCTTTAATTTTTCATAAAAAATAAAATCATTACTATAATAAAAGACTATTAGCTCAGCAACATTTCCGGAACAGTCTGCTGTGTTATATAAGCAGGCAGAGGGGCGAAAGCAGCCTGAAACCAATCCCCCCCACCCCACATAAGATCTCCTTCCTCATTACCATCTTCGCCCTACAATTAGTTAACACAGACTTCAAAGCAGACAAGTTCAAAGCAAAATGGCAGCTTTTAGAGCTGGACCCACATTGTTTTTATTTGAGAGAGGGGAAAAAAAATCCCCGATAGCAGCAGTGGTACAAGACAAAGTTACTTCCTGATTTTATGGCCTTTTTAACCCTTTTCACCTTAGAGAAACAGCATTGAGTTCAGATGTGTCAGTTTGTGGCCCATGAGCAAACAAGCTTAGAGTGTACACACACACACACACATACCATGTATTCCTATCTTTACGGGGACACTCCATTCATTCCTATGGGCATAACCCTGATCCAAACTATGACACCCTTAACCCCTACCCAGCCCTAACCTTAACCATAAGTAACCAAACAAAATATGAGACTTTTGGCATTTTTAGTTTTTTGATTGTAGACACAGATTTTTATAAAATTGATGTTATCCTTATGGGGACCAAAAAATATCCCCACAAGGTAGAAAATAACAGGTTTTTATCACTCTGTGGGGACATTGGGTCCCCACAACATAAAATAAATATATATACATACACACACACTAATATCTACAGCCATCATGCCTCAAAGGTCCTGCATGGCCTGCACTTCCTTCCCAGAGTAACAGCTCTCTATCCTGACGTCCCTCCAGGTCACATGACTTCCTTGTGGCACACCCGATCACAGTTTAGATACTGTACGAGAGCACCAATGAGCAGCAGCGTGCCCGCTACAGCTGACTGGGGAGGGGGGGCAGCCAAAAGAAGCGAGGAAGGATCAGCACAGGGAGTTTAGCCACACAACCAGAGAAGGGCTATGTGCTCTCCCTGCCAAGCGTGAGGTGCGGCTGCCGTGTCGGAGAGCATGACCGCCACCCACAGGCCTCTGACACGCTGACACGATCGCCCCTTATTGCTTATTATTTTGCTCCTTAGTCAATGCTTTCCTTCCCAACAAAGCAGCCTCCAAATTTCTCATTTAATATGACTGCGTATCTCACTGGGGCGATTCAGGCCAGGCACGTCACAGGAGGGAATACCAGCAGGAAGTCAGTATCCTCTCTGCACTCCAAGAGGCAACGTTTGGGTAAAGAGTCAGTGTCATTAAGCGCTTCCCCTCATCCCCCCCGCCAGCGAGCTAGGGTCTCCACCCTGGCCTGCAGGAATCACACCCACCCCAAGGCATGACAGTGGCTCAGTGTCTGGGAAAGTGGGAGGCTTTAAAGATGGCAAACAGTCAGAGTCCCGGGGTGAGACGCCAACCTCTAGCTGGGCTGCTTAAAATTGTATTGAGGGGTCAGAAATTACCGAGTCACACAGCTGCCGCCCACAAACAAGCCCAGCAGGACGGGGTCCTGTAATGCTGGGAATGAATCTCCTGCTGCCCCCACACAGAGCGGGAGCATCGGCAGAATGGGCAGCGGCCCCTGGCTTTGCAGACTGGCAGCCGTGTCGCTCTGTCGATGATGGTGAGTGACGCCCTTATCAGCCCCCTTTGCATGTTCACATTGTCGCCCACGGGAAGTGGCGTGTCCTGCATAGCACAAGCGACAGCCCGGCTCACGCCTTTATGCGCTGCAGCCTAAAGTGAGGCAGCTGGTGAGGTGGGGCACATGACAAGCATCCCGATATCCTGTAATAACAAGGACCTCGTTTTCACTGTAACCCTCTTAACACCACCCCGCCACCCCCCACAACCAAACCCACTCCCCTAACCTCACCCAACACACTCAGAGAGGACTCCACATTAACAGAGAACAAACAGCAACTCAGGGAAGCTGCGCAGAAAAAAACAGAAGGGTCTCAAGAATAAGAATCGGTGTCTCTGTCAAAGCATGTTTGTCGGACTGCATGTTTGAGTGATATGGCTCTCTTCCCAACACAGTTGCTAATGAATAGATTAGAGATCGAATGCACTCATAGATAAATAAAGACGTGAGTACAGACATAGTAATGTTTTTAAAGACACTCAGGGGTATTCACTGACTCTGAGCCAGTGACCTCATGGGTTGCATTGAACCCCAAACCCCATGAGCTGCAGTACAGAGATATAGTCACCATCTAAACAATGACCTTAGAGCCATCAGACTGGAAGACTGACAAGAGGAATTCAGCAAGGCCCAGAGGGTCAGACAGCTCTCAGTTGGCCAGTGAAGCTTTTATATAAACTTGTTTATTAAAAAATTTAACTTAAAAACTCATATATGCACAGTCCTAAGCACAGACTCTCCTACACCATCCACCAGTCTATCCCTTATTAAAAAGGCTAGGCGCCATTGATTTGGTACCAGTCAATCTTCCCATCAGGCAGGCAAAACCTCATGGTGGAACGCCACCCTCCATGTGGGTCCCAGACACGGTAAACAGAAGCGAGGCAAACTCAACAGCCCAACAGTACAGTCAGACATGCAAACGCGGAACTATGGTGTCAGCTACCCAAATAACACAGACCTAAACATAACACGGAGATATTCCGTCCCGGAACTGCATACCACATATAAATATCTCTAGGATCTTGTCTCAACCTGAGCAGCTATTAGTTGTTCCTTATGGTTAAAGAAAGAGAAAAAAGAACAGCTATCCAAAAACACTGCAGGGCCCGGCTGCTGACTGCGTACAAGAAAAGGTCACTGATGACGTTCCACAGTAGCCCCAGATGTAAGTGTGCCCAATCTACAAGCCTTAGTGAAAGTACCACCTTTAATAAGACATCCAAACAAGTTCAAAATAAGCAAAAAAAAATATGCATATATTTAAAACATTTTCCGTCCCCCCCTCTCCTTTTTGGACGCATCTGTAAGAAACAATGATGTGGCAATTCAGATACGATTTAATCAATTAGCTGAAATTAGAGCGTGGGCGTTATGTTAACCTACGGGGAGGGATAAAATGTTTACAGCGGTCAGCAGTTAGAGACAGGACTTAGTAATACTACTGCTACAGTATTCTGCGCACCGCAGCACTCCGTAAAAACGCATCTACCTGCTGCCCAGACCTTACATACGGAAACGTTTCGCTCTGCTGTCTGTCGCCCCAACAGCTGCAGGACCTGACGCCGGGGGAATAGCCGGCACGCGGCGTCACGTGACCAAGGCGGCCAAAGCCGGGACGTGCGCGCGTGACGCCGCCGTCGTAAAAGATAAGTACAGGTGTCCGGGCGCGAGACATGTCCGGTGTGGCAGGAGGGGCCGAGCCGCGCGCCGGGGGAGGGGGCCGCAACACGCATCGTCTGCCATTCACGCCGCGGTATTCGCCCCGTGGCGGTGCGGAGCCGGTTCCTCTTCGGCACCCGGACAGCAGAACAGCAGCCGCGTCATTCCCTTCTAGAGCCCGGCTACACTTTTCACTGGGGTGATTTGGGATTCCTACAGCTATCGCCGTATGGTGCCAGCCTCCTTTAACGCAGCCATTTTGCACAATCATTTCAAGGAAAGACAAGATTTCAAAAAGCGTGTGAATACCACTACCAACTAAGAGCAAACAAAACCGTGTGTGTGTGTACATTACATTAGGAGAAAATCAATCCTGATTGTTGAAGAACACCAGCTCCAAGAAAATCCACAATATTTATTTTTTTTGGAAGCAGACAAAAATGAATTGCAAAAACTAATCTCTCCTGCTTCATTTCATTATTTCTAAACCTTAAACAAAACAGGCAAATCTTTCAATAAGACAACTGCACCTGTTTCTTGAAAACAATGAATAACTGGCTCAAAATGATGTCTTGATCAAGCCCTCAGCTAAAATATTTTCTGTGATTTAACATGTATGATTCACTCAGTGGATGCTTCAATTGAATATGTCAACTACAAAGAGCAGATTCTGAATGTAATTTAAGGCCACTGGTTCCTGCATGGTGGCAAAGTGGGCCGGCTCTCACCCTCAACCCCACTCGCTCTGTGGTCCCGGACCCACCAATGACATTAGGACTCCTCCTCTTTATTATGGGGGCTTTACCAAACTTCGGACAGCCTCACGGTGTATGTGCTGCTGCTGACCCAGTCAGGACTCTAACGCAGCCTGCTGGGGATCCAGCGCATCCTTCTCCACACCATGGGCACGTACCCCCAAAGGATGAGTTCCTGACATTGACAGAGGGTTCCACACCACCTGAGCCTTTATAAAAGAGCAGGATAAGGAGAGAACAACGAGCCATCTGCTGCTCAGATGTCAGCTTCTTTGGACAGGGAAACTTTGGAATTCAGGGCATTCTTTTGTAGGCCAGTCTCCTCAGTCGAAGCTGACACTGGTGGAGTAGATCTATAATCCCTTGCTTCTCTGATGATGTCAGGAGCATATGAAACCCCACCACCTTGAAGCCCTTCACTTACAGCTAAGGAGAAGCCAGACTGGAAGGTTCCTGTATAGAACACTGAACTGGCCAAAAAAAAAAGGACACAGGAGGGCATTCTGGTGTGTGTGTGTGTGTATATATATATAATCTGGTAGAAATTCTTGGACAAGGTACATTATGTGCACAAGTCTGTTTATTACAAGAATAATGACACGCACATGAAATCCACACAGACAGAGTGGGTGTGCAGACCGGCACCCGAACACAAGGACCCACAGAGCCTTTGCTTTCACTACTGTCACGCTGGATTCACCATCATAATCGAGTTTGTCGTCCCCTGGGTGAAAGGAAACCTTCCTCTCTCAGCTGAATTTGACTTAGACTTTATCATCCCCATGAAAGAATTTTTCACAGTCCTCTGAGAGAAGGGAGCCTAAACCTCCAGTGCAGGGGGGACAGGGGCTATAATATTTAGGGCTGTGTTAGCACAACGGCAAAATGTGCCTTAAGCTGACAGCTACCTGAGACCCACAGAAAAGCCCCAACCCCAGACGCTTATGAAGACCTTCCCTTTACACAGGTTCCCTGGGGGCGGGGCGAGGCGGGGCGGGGGCAATGTGTGTAATTTTTAGAGTTCGTTTTTTTTTTTTTTTTTTGGTGACAGGGTGCTTTGGTGCTTATGAACACAGCCTAAGGCAAATGACTTTAAATAGTAAAATGTAAAGCTACAAAAATCTCTTATACCTGTGTAATTTACATTCCCAACAAGTGCCTTTCTAAATTCCTTCCCTACAGGATCAGATGAACAAACCCATCACAAGTGTGTGGTGATCATGGAGGCTGTTATTTTCATATAACAGTTTCTAACCATCTGAAATTGAATAGAAACTTTTAAGTATATATGGGACGAGACAAAAATTATTATTGCCGATCTTAAAAAAAAAACAATAAAAAAAAAAATCACCCTTGAGTCACAGACTGTGCTTCTGAGATGATTGCGTACGCCGTAGCCTATGCTAAGCGATACACTACACACATCTCGTTTTCTTCTATTAAGTGGGCTAAATGTTCAGTTCTAAGTCAGAGCCACATGTATGCTGTCACAAACCCTTATTAAAACAGTGTCTGATCAAAATGAAATGCAAATACAGGTAGAAAATTACAGCCTACAACTACAGCTATTCAGTATATACATGTCCTTTATTTTAGGCTGTATCACGACAAAATAAGTTATGCTTATATCTGTGCTGCATGGGTCAAATAAAGCAGCTGCGACATAAAAGCTTGTCTTGCCATTATGTCCACCAACAGTTTACGAAACAGCTGAATTCTGAGGGACAAACAAAAATTTTAAATTTAGAATTTAGAGGTTATTTGGCAAATGGCTCTAAAACAGAAGCCTATGACCAGTAAAAGTGCACTTATCTTTGCAGTTGTTAAGGTATTAGCTTGCAGTACAATAAAACAAATACTGGAGATTATGATGTTTTTACACAGGAAGGACAGGGTCCCTAATGATCAGTCAAAAGTGACTCTCAGGAGAGCCACCAAAACACACCATTGCTTACATGAGAACCTCAGCAGCACAACTGTTGCCCGACTCAAGGCCCACAACCCCCAGAATTCTCATAGGGTGCAGGGTAAATGCCGGACCCTGCACTCGTATCCCAGTCCTAGCGCTCACCTGTATGTATCTCTGCATGTGTGTGTGTGTCTCTTAAAGGAGCGCATGATGGGATATGCGGAAAAAAAAAACATTCCAGTGTAGCTGTACTTGGGCAACAAATGGACCAAACCCTTTATAACACGGCAGAACAGCTAAGATAGTAGCTCTTTCAAGAGGCTCTTCACCACGAGAGACCAAACCAGAACCTTTTTCTGAATCCACTGGGTGTGGAGCAGCCTTTTGTGATTCTTGTTAATTTGTGATGCTAATTTGACACATCATATGGGCTGCCCCAACACATTATCATGTTAATCTTCGGCTAATGTGGGCTTTCGGTACTCATTGTCATGCTAATCTAGGCCCTGGATGCTCCTGTCCCATCCACAGGACTGGCCTGGTTCTGCTACTGAGGAACACCATTCAAACCACAGTCACATGACAAGGAGCAATTAAACCACAATTGAAGTGGTAAGAAACTGAAAGGGGCCCCAACAAATGCCAGTTGCCTCACATATTTAGTAAGTAATTACATGATTCCACTGAACACTGTCATCCCCTGCTCGATGAGAATGTCCGGATCTCTTCAAGTCCCCACTTCCAAGAGCAAACCGCACTGCAGACCTGCCTACAGTCCCTACTGCCCAAAGCAAGCCGTGCTGCCTGCAGGCCTACCTATAGTCCCCACACCCCAGAGCAGGCTGCACTGCCTGTGGGCCTGCTTACAGTCCCCATTGCCCAGAGCAAGCCGTGCTGCCTGCAGACCTGTCTACAGTCCTCCCTCTCCAGAGTAGGCCGCACTGCCTGTGGGCCTGTCTACAGTCCCCATTGCCCAGATCAAGCCATGTTGCCTGCAGGCCTACCTATAGTCCCCACTCCCCAGAGCAGGCCACACTGCCTGTGGTCCTGCTTATGGCGCTTTTCCACTGCATAGTACGGCACGACACGGTTCAGTACAGCTCACTTTGGTTTGGCTCAGTTCGGCT
>JAODKM010000038.1:744616-758448 GCA_026780845.1 Petrocephalus sullivani
CTAAAAAGGCAGGCAGCAACTGATGATTGAAAATGGTTTGATGTAGCTTGGTGGAAAGAATTTAAAAAGTGCAGGTACATTGTGACATTGTAATTATAAGGTAGCTCCCAGAACGCTAACAATTTATGGCTCCCAGAACGTTCTGGGTACGTATTTCCATGATAAAATCATCTTTTTAAAAGTGAGTTACAATTCGCAGAACACAAAACTCGGAAGTAAGTCTCAAGAAAACTCGCTAAACCAGTAAACCAACTTCATACTACAGCCCATGTGTGATAAATGACTTACCCCAGCTTTGCCTTCCCACACTGTGGGCCTGGAACCATCATAACGTCCCACCTGTTTCTCAGGGACAAGGGAGGCCATTTTTCTGCATTTAATTTGATGGTAAAGGGGCCCATAGCTTACAGACCCTTAAAGAGCACAAATCACTGAATATGCAGGCACGGCCACATCACCAGCACCGTGGTCGGTAACAGCCAGGCATGGCATCAACACGTCTACATAACACCGACCCCACAATTAACAACTAACTGTGGGAGTTCCGACCTGAACACTTCATTGTTCCATTGACAAAGCATTGAGCCTCTTGTTTAAAGTACCAATTAAATCACAGCCGAGATTATTAGCCAGTGTACCAGGATCTCATTAAGATGTGATATAATTGCTACACAGAAATTTTTCATTATCAAAAACAGAATTACTGAGTAGTTTTGAAAAAAACGCATCTCGATACATATGTGAAATAGGTCTCAGGTCAAACATTTGGCGATGAGCAGCATCCCAGTTGATGGTCTCATGAAGGCTGGTCTCCCCAAGAGCCCTGGGTCCGCAAGCTGTGCTTCAAAATGCTCCTCCTTTGGTCAAGCAGATATTTGACCCAAAGCAGTCAAAATGGGAAGCTGGGGGGCCTGCATGACCTACGTCTAGGAGAACCAAGAAACAGACAGACGATGGCCTGCAGGTCAGAAGCTGCACTAAGATGGATTTAGTCATTATAATATCCTTACGTTTACAAGGTTTATTTGACCCTGGTGAGGCCAAAGAGCGCTCTGTCCACACAGCCAAGCAGGTGCCAGGGCGGGCCACTGACCAGTGTAAGTACAGATCAGCCAGCCTGTAGCATGTTAAGCAGCATGTTCTGAACACCACACCTGCGTGTGGTCCGTCACCCAGAGACAGAAAATTAATATTTAATCACGTCAATAAGCCAAACCTATTTGCAGACTGTAGGCGTAGCCTCGCCTGCATGAGGACGCCACCCAGAGACAAGGCAGAGAGGAGAATCCGCATCCTAACCAGGTACTGCCAGTTGCCATGGATACGCAGACCAAAGATGCAGAGGGGACATGGCTAAGACCACAGCATGCAACAAGATAAATGTCAGCAGAAGTGAGTTGAGTCAGGGTCCCTGCTTTTTATGGGCATGCTGACTCCACTGGGAAATATTTGGGATTTTCTGATCTTGCTGTTTTCACGGGCACTGGCTGGGAAGGAATTCCCAGCCCATGCTATGGTTGCTGGGGCAACGAAGTGCATGGAAGATGTGCCCGATATTTCTAATTCCGTAAATGAACCCCCTTCCCCATCTCAAGTCTAGAAGAGGAGAGGCCCCGCTGTCTCTCTGATCCCCCTGCGTGCCCACTGTTTCTCTAACCCGCCTACCACGTGTCTGCTGTCTCTCTGACCTCCCCCGGGGTACCCTCTGTCTCTCTAACCTGCCTACCACATGTCTGCTGTCTCTCTGATCCCCCTGCGTGCCCGCTGTCTCTCTAACCTGCCTACCACGTGTCTGCTGTCTCTCTGACCTCCCCTGGCGTGCCCGCTATCTCTCTGCACAACAGGTTGCGCAAAGCACAACATGGAGAAGCGCAATGAGGCTGAACAGCTGCACGGCTTGTTTGCAGGTCCCCCTGCCAGGGAGCTCCATGCCAGGAGTGCACAGCGCGCCAAAGCAAGCCCAAACCAAACAGTGTCCATTCACACAGGCACAAGCGAACGGTAGGGGAGTGTCTTCTTCGCCCAGCTAGGGGTGGGAGCCCCCTAGTTTATTTATTGTCCATAAACCCCAGGAGGCTTCTTGCAAGACCATTACAGAGCATGAAGGCCTTGACCTCGTGGACACACCGCCCTGCCGAACGGAAGTGATTCCGGTCCCCTGCAGTATCTCATTTACAAACGTAAGTGGCAGGGCCCCCCGGGCACAGCCTGAGAAACCCGAGACCCGCATCACTCAGGCCAGCTTCCCTCGGGGTTTTATCCCTGTTCAGTCTCATCACCAGAACAAAGATGTTCGCAATGCTTCTTGCTTTCGGCATCTTTTAGCATTAAGCTCAGGGAAGCCCTATGACGGCCAACACAGCATTCCGGAATCGCTCCCCAAGCAGGCTGTTCCTTTAGCCACGTGCTAAAACAGTCGCTAATCAATAAGGAAAATGACACCTATTAATGAGCCAGACCGTCTCGGGCAGACTTCAAGGTGTGGGTGCAGCACTGGCGTTAGACATGTTCCAGATTGTGGTTTCCACTGAGCTGTGCATGTGTGAATTCACTCCAGCACAGCGGGAACACCACAACGGCATTTTCCCTTTAAGCCACCCAACAGTCCACGATAGGGCTTAAACCCTCTAACCAATCGCCTAGAGGTCTACCTCAATTTTTCTCAAAGTTTTTCACCAAAAAAACACATTGCTGGCCAGCTGAACTGACCCCAAGCATGTGTTTGACATGATCCAGGTCAACAACAGCAAGGGTACATTGTGTTTGATTTACTCCAGGAAGACGGGAGACACAGCACATGGAAATACAGACAGGACAAGCCCTCAAAGGTGCCAGCAGGAACAATGCAATTTTGGCAAGGAAACCTTGTGTGTAAATAAGCGTAACTTTAAACAAACTGAATAGCTACACATTCAGTAATGATAAATAAATATAGCAATGCATTTAAGGAATACAGTCCTCCCAGTTTAAGCTGCCAAAAATTATCTGATGATGATTATTATTGTCATTCACCATTTTCCTTCATTTTGATTACAAATTAAGAAGAACTGTGTCAGTAACTGAATACTGTGTAAATACGAACCATAACTAAGAAAGCCTTGTCATACCTTATGTCATTTTTGCTCTTTCTGTGCATCAAAAGATATGGTCTTTCAATAATTCTCGTAGCTAAGCAACATGCACGGGACCAGGAGGAACTCTAATATGAACTACGCCATATTGCCAATTAGCATCTACATGTGTTGCATTTATAGTCAATGCATACATTACTGCGCATGCAAAAAACGTGAGGTCGTAGGCGCTCTTATGAACACTCCTTGCCTGATAGTGGAATGGTTGCGTTCGTGCCCTAACCGGCTCCAACGCGACCTCCACTGTGCGCGCCCCAGTCACTTAGAAACATACTGAGAAAGAAAAAAACTGTGCACAAAGCGTGGCACCACCTGCCCGCACCACCAACCAGCAAAAATAAACCGGCTGACTGTCCGTTTTACCGTGACGTAAATAAACAAATAAATCAATTAATAAATACTGAGGGTTAAGCAATTCCATCTATCTATCTATCTATCTGAGAGATAATTAGATAGATATATGAACATTAAAATGAACCCAAGAGGCATTATTGGCTTAGTGCCACTATAACTTAATTCAACATTTAATTTTGACCATCGCATGTTTTGCCGCAAAAATATTAGCAGCGTCACTCGAATATCTTTGCTTTAAATTACTAAATTGTATTTATTCGCCAAATAGGTAAGTACACAATTTCTTCAGGACCACAGATAGATTAGATCATAAATTTTCCAGGACGATGAGAGTAACACTTAACAGGTAAATAACCTTACTTTTCAAGTCGCTCCATCCTGTAGGCGAAGCCCATACAAATGGAAATTCATTGACACCAACGCTATACGATTCGACGGCTACAGGTGACATCATCCCATTCAGTTGTGTCAGAATGCGTGGACACCCAAGAACTAAGAGGGTTTGCTGGGAAATGTAGTTTTACTCCTTGCACGTCCTTGCGTACTACAAAGCGAAATTGAATTTCCCGAAATTGAAAGGCTCTTAAGTATTAAATTCAGTTTAATTCAATTTCATTCGTGTAGCAAATTTTGTGCGGGACTGTGCCTCAGTGAGTAGCACTGTTGCCTCACACCTATGTGGTTGAGCGTTCAAATCTGTCGCTGCGTGGAGTTTACATACTGCCCTCCTGCTGATAGGGATTCCTCACGTGGTCCGAAGATAAGAGGCCAAGTCGTCCACGACTATCCATTACAGTCGCAACCTGGGCAGGTTCTGTGACCCTCATCAGGATACGTAGTTAAAATATGAATGGACGGCTCTTAATTCAATAACCTTTTTAAATAAATTATTTAACTTTCCAGTTGCTGCACGGCAGCTAAGTGGTTAGCATTGTAATTGTAACCGCAAACCTTTTTTTTTTTTTTTGCTGGTACGTTCTCCCAGATTTTGTGGTCTCACTGCTTTGGTTTCATCTTGCAGTCCACATAGAAACACGTGGAATAAGTGAATGGTGTCCATACGTTGGCATCAGTGTCATATAGTTTACCAGTGCGATGGACTGGTATCCCACTAGTGTCCCACAATTTGTGTCCCATGCTTTTTGGGTGAGCCTCTAGTCTAAATTATAATGTTACATAGTCTCCTCATCCCATAGATCAGGGGTCGGCAATCTTATCCACAAACAGCCGGTGTGTATGCAGGTTTTCGGGATAACCCTAAGGTCAGCTGTTCAAACCCAGGTGTGAGAATCCTCCAGCCATTCAGTCCTCTAATTAGTGATCTAATTAGGGAGTTGCAGGGAAAACCTGCATACACAGCGGCTCTTTGCGGATAAGATTGCCGACCCCTGCCATAGACACATGTCATTCTCTTGTTTGGTTCAAAATACTGAACTAAGCGTAAGTGGTCTATGAGGTAAGTCTATAACAGGTGAATTATGTGCAATAATGCAATTCAAAACAATCCCGGTGTTTTAAGAAGCTTTTGGCAGAAGGGGAATATGATGCATCGCTCACATTGGCTAAACGCTTTGTTAGCAGCAGAACAGCTGAAAACGGAGGAAGAATCGTTAGACTATTTTCCTTTGCGTAGTGTTGTTCATCAGACACCTCTGACGTCAAGTTTAAACATTCAGTGGACTCTGGTCTAACCTGATTTTTCTCAAGATTATCACGTTAGATGATTCTCATTTGTTCCAAAGATTTCACAGCATTGTCTACAGTCTTTTATTCAGTCCGACTTCTCTCCATCCAGTCCAAATTAGGAAAAGGACATTTTAAGCCTTATCATCTCTTGCATATTTGCTGGTTTAAGTAGACTGTGGGTGGGATTTGAAACAGACCCTAACTCTGGAAATGTGAGCTTTAAAGGTATTTTGTGAAAGAAAGAAGGAAAGAGAGAAAGAAAGAAAGAGATTCCCCTCATGCAAACATTTACCCAGGTATGACAGCCAGTTTTTGTAGATGAGTTTAGTCTGTGCCAGAGCCAGGCTGAATGCATGATGCATTTGGACACTGACAACTTTCATTTCAAATTTAGGTAGTTAACTGAAGCCTTGGATTTTTAGCCCTTTACACAGCTGGACATTTTATTAAAAAAATCCAGGCGGACGACTTTGCATATGTGAAAACCAGCAGGACTGTCCTACACCAGATCCAGCAATCTACAGGCCACAGGTCCACATCCTTAACTGGTACTGTACCTACTGAAAAAGCTCAGTGATGGAGATAAAGACCTCTGCTTATCAGGAGTGCTGTGAAAGGAAAATATTAGTGACCAGTCAGAAAGGATTTAATGCAGATGCAAGGTTTACCATTTGCAAAAGATGAAGAATTTGTTAGTGGAAAATGTGATTCTCTCACTGTGCAATTAGAAGTAAGTGAGACTGGGAGCTTTCAACGAAAAGTACAAATTGTGACAGGTATGTAAAGGGTAAGTTACTGTGCTGTGAGTCAGACACTCTGACAAATGCGATTCATTACTTCCACTCCAGGACTCTGCTAATCAGCATTTACCTTACCCATTCCCTTGAAAAACATATGGCTCAACTGGGAGCCTTCAAAGCCCAGTCGCCTGCTGACTAAATCAACCGACTTTAAACGCTGCAATTTAAAATTCATCAGAAGAGCTAACATCTGACTATGTGCAGACTGGGTCACAGGGCTGCCTTTAAAGATAAGTGGCTGGATCATTCACAGCTGGTTTACTATTCTGACACAGAATATCCAGTTGCCTCGTAACATACATAGTGTACCATTGTACGCCCTTATTTTATTAATTAATGTGGCCAGCTGTTTAGTAGCAAACTTAGTTACTGTATTGTGCCTGTTCCTCAGATGGTCCTCCTTAAGACAGCCCTGTACCTATTGATGGGGCAAACACGGGTTTAAAAGTTATGTGGGTTAGGATTAGGGTTAGTCAGTCACCAGTAGGTTGCTTTTATTTTATTTTATTTTATCTTTTTAACTGGTTCTCATTGGATGAGACCAGGCAGTGACTGACAGCACTTGGTAAAGCCCGCCCTTATTTCTTATTTCTCTTATACTTACCTTTAGCCTTTATAGTGAGGCAGCATTCCTGAGCCTATAGTAGGAAGCATAGCACATAAGACAGGATGAACCTCGGATTGGATACTAGTCCAATACAAGCCACACAAACTTGGGGCACATCCTACACACAGTACACAGCCAGAAATTATCATCTTTGGATAGTGCAAAAATACAGTAGTTATGGGAGAAAAGCCACACAAACACGGGAAGATAAAGCAAATGCTGCATCCATAGTGTTATGGTCAGACAGAGCCCCGAAGATGTGAGCCGGGAAACAAATATGTACACAGCCCATGCATAATCATAAAAATGTGTTTGAGATGTTTTCTGATGTCAAATGCATAGGGCTATAGCTTCTGATTATGTATCATTGTCATCATCAATAAAAAATACATTAACATTTTAAGAATAAGAAATTTAAATTGTCTCCCGAATGAAGAAAAATACACTGCAGAAAGGACCACTGACACATTTCAGTCAGACTGTGGGGGGGGGTGCTGGGAGGAGGTGAGGAGCTATAAACAGGTCAGACACAAGGTGCATGATTCCTCTGCCCATCACTGCTTCATCCCGCGCTCCGCCACTCACAAAAAGCTGCAAATCACTGGTCTATAAAGGGAGCCGTTGCGGTTTTGTAGTAATCTTAAGCGCTTAAGTGTTTTCCAACCTGCACTCAGCCGTGACTCGGACGGGCACCAGGTGGTGAGCAAATGTGTTGTAGGTATTGCTCACAACAACAACAACACTGGTGCATCACGGCGTTACGGAAATCTGTTTGGTAAATAGCCATCTGTACGAATGAATTTCACAGGAGGTATAGAACACAGACATCTATGTCAGCTAAGAAAATGCAGCTATCTTCAAATCTTCCAAAAATTCTTATCGACCACATAAGGACAAAAAAAACCCATATCTGTTAGTTAGTATGTGACCAGCCATGAGACGCTAACTATGACTAGTGTGATGACCACAGAGGTCCTCCGACTAGCAGAGGTGTCAATTTCAGGTTCAGAAAGTAAAAATCCAGACCAGGATTTGGTTTCAACCAATTAGTTGAGCATAAAGAGTCACAGAGTACTCAACTGATTGGTTGAACCAGAATCCTGGTCTGGATTTGTACTTTCTGGACCTGAAATTGACACCTCTGCCCACTAGCACTGTAACATCACACATCAGCACATGCGCTGTCGTGACATCCACAGGACATCTCCTTCGCCATGGCAAGGGAACATCCTTCGTAAGCACTTATCCAATACAGGCTTATTGTCAGGACTCAATTGGCCATCTGGCATACTGAGCTTTGTCCCCTGTGGGCTGATGGCTTTGTCACAGGAAAGGAAGCTTGAGGTAACAGTGTGACCTGCCGAGCTGCTATATATATATAAGACATATGATATTTAGAATCAGGAAGAACTGGCCTTTCAGTGTAAGACGTGTGTGACATGCAGGCTGTAGACTGGGGACATGCCACTGCAGAGGGCCCCACTGAAATGAAGCAGCTGCCCTCATTTCAGCCCCCAGATGTGAGAAAATGGGAGTGAAAGTCAGTCGGCACTCAGCAACTTGACGCTGGGGGGGTCACTACCCCCATAAGCAGAGACCTCAGATGTACTCATTAGTGTGTAGATGGATGCCATCAAGGAGATCATTAATAAACCATCACGGGATAAATCCTATTATGCTATGGGCCGGTTTTTAAGTGTGACCTTTTTTTTAACCTGCCATCTTGCATAAATTACTCCCAGATTCCTCTTGTATATTTGTGTTCTTTACTTATTATATTCCCATATGACTGGTCTCAACATCCTGCACCAGCTCTGTAGCAACATAACAGAATAAAAGCCAGACTGCTGTGCTGATCACTTCTCAGGTTTCTCAAAAACGAATCTAAAGGTGACTCTTCTCATTCTTAAAAGAGACCTTAGGTGATGTAGTTCAGCTAATCCTAGACCTTGTTAAAAGGTACTGAAAAAGACTGCCGTGTTCCCCAGTTATAATTCTGCATGAGTGTTATCCCATATGACTGCAGAAACTGTGTCAAGCTGACCTACATTCAAACTCCTTCAAATCAGTCCATAACAGAAACAAAGAAAAAAAATAGACTCAGTCACTACAGCTCATCCAAATATCAACAGTATTTCCTGACACCTACCTGCATTCCCTTACCAAGGTCTCACACACATACAGAAACAAATCCAATGAAGTATTTGTTTTTATTCACATTGGTTTGCATCAATTATGTCTTATTCTTTGATGATTGCTTCCTGAAATACTTTCAACAAAACAATCAAGTAACACTATAAAAACCAGGATTCATTGTTGCTTCACAATCTCTGACGCCACGGATGGGGGGAGGGGGGATCCAACACAGTGTTTGAAGATGTACAGGTGGAGGCAGGGGGCAGATGGTCTGTTTATTAATCACCAGTGGCAGACCCGGCTTGTTAAAAGGATGGGGGCAAAAGAAAGAGCACCTGCTTCACAACCTGGGTGCTCGACATTGCTAGAAGGGCATACATTATGCCATTGTCACATTTTCTTAGCCTAGAGGGCACATCTTAATATATTATTGCATAAAGGGACAACTTAAATAATTTATTTTTACCATTTGCCTTCCCTACTCACGTAATTCGGGCTCTTTATGGGAACATCAGCGTGGCACCATGAGTCTGGGCTCCAGAACTCCAGACCCCCAAAACCAGTTTTACCATGCAGCTCGTAAAGGTTAACGCAATAATTAGGACTTGGTGATCATACATCAGTTATTAAGGCAGAACTTAAGACAGGGGAGCAGGTGGAAAATCCATCCTAAAGTAAAGAGAACCTTGCTCGCACACGCAGGGGGCAACCGGCAGGCCTCCGGTCCAGCCTAAAGTCCCATCTGCGGCCTGCCTTGCAGCTGGGCCGTGGGCCAGCATTACTGTCTGGGGGAAAGCAGAGTGCCCCTGTCAGTAATCAGCTCAAATATGAGATCGAAAATAACAGAAACACATCTTATGTATAAACACGCAGCATGTCGAAATGCATGCCGAATATGCCAGCAAGCTGTAAGGACATGTCATGTTATTGAAACAGTTTTATTTGCAAAATAAAAATTAAACAAACTCCTGCATTTGCTTTTAAAACAGATAATGGGGAAGGGGCAACCGTCCAACTCTCCAATTTAATCGCCGTCAGTAGAACTTAACATGCCAGGATTTATATCCATCTTAACGCAAGTGTAACAACCCCACGCGCGGCCAAACATGAACAAAATGTACTGGAGAGAATTATAGCACTTGTGGGAAAAAATGACAGACGCCCTTCCGAATGAATGCGTACCACGACCATAGCAACCACAACACAGAACAAATGCAACTGAGGCAGACAATTGTGCTTTTAAGACAACTGTATAATGTAGGCCTATATGTAAAGGTTTCGCATAGACCTATTCATTTGGCACACACAGTCACATAGTGCTACTTACATTAAGTGTGACGTTTTGCATTTGTTTGCATAATCCGTGCAATACTGGATGTTTAAAACATTGCCTGGAAGCAAGGCTTAGGACATTTCACATTCACTTGTCTATTGCACCAATTGCACGTCGTTGACCTTCATCACTCACGACAGGTACGGAGAGTGACAGTACGAGCGCTCCGAGGCTCCGTTACCAGACCGCAATAAAGCGTGTATCGATCCATCGACACCGAGTCACATCCAGGTACACATGTAGTACAGCTCCACCGCAGCCGGCCGCCCGTCGATATCCTGCGGCTCAGCTGAACCGCGGAATCAGTGTCTATTTCCCAGCGCGTCAGATACATGTTGTCAGCATGAAACGACTTGTATACCACCGCGAAAACGCTACTTTGACACATGAAATAAATCAGCTAATAAGTAAATTGACTCGACATCTATTTCGCTAAATAGACACATGTTGACAAATAATTTCCCCCAAAGAGACGTACAGAATCCGATAACCTTGAAGAGGCGTATTCTAGATGTCACTTCATATAAAATACGCCTATAGAGACTTTTTAGAGGATTTCACTGCGCCAAACGCGACGCGTGTAAAAGCTCGCCTCACCTCAGGGTGCGTCACGCGGCCTCTCTGATCCCCGAGCCCGAGCCTCCTCGCGACACGACGCGCGCCACCCGGCGCCCGCTCTTATCTCGCGGCGGGGCCGCCCGCGCGCCACGCTAGCACGCGCCGTCTGCCCCCCGCAGCCGCTGTCTGGCCCGCGCATCGGTCCCCCCACATTACAACACTTCGCCTTTGTTTGGTCGTCAGATATGGAGTTGGCCATTCATCTCACGCTCTTTAAGCTACACGGTAGACGACTGTTCGAAGCTTGTCACTGTTATACCATGGTTAGTTTGGCTATGAGTCATTTCAGGCCAATTTTTATTAATATTCAGAGCAAGTGTGACTACGGAAAAAAACCATTAATACATGCACATGTCACTGGTTTATTCACTGACTTATGTGACGAATAGAGACCTATTACCGGGAAAAAGATGTAGTTTTTTCTTTCTACTTACTATCTTGAATTCAGTCAGTATAACGCATAATGTTTGGTATGACCGCCAAAAGGTAAAGCCTTTTTTTCCGAGAACAGGTTAGAACCACAGACGCGCCTACGGATCATGTAACCCCCCGCCCCCCGAACCACTACACTTTTCAGGGATAACCTATTGTATAACGCAATCAGAAACACATAATAACATAATATACTTGCAACACAAATTAGGTGTCCAAAATAAAAGCGTTGTAACTGTATTTTTGGTTAATGCAATAATTACACATCTGTTTACTTCAAAAGTAATTAGTCCTTGTCATCTGAGCATGACCCCTGGATAATTAATACAACATTTAAAGTTAAGAATTTAGACGAGGCCAGATGAGCCAAAACTACCACAGAATGTGTCCCACATGCGTTTGCCTATTTGTATTTATTGCACAAAACGTGATTCTTGTAGCGCGCCGTTGAGACTTAAGTTTGTATGTTTATACTTAAAATGTTTTACTTTTTATTTAAAGGACCCCCTGATGTAATTTACGAGGTATCGTTAATGACCTTAAAACACAAACAGACTTTCAAATTGCCAGCACAAAAAGCTACACAAAATTAAAACCAATCGTTTTAGTCAGCAATGTTTCACCACGGGTATCACAGTGTGGAATCCAATGGGATGGGTGTGTTGCTTCGTTACTTATGTTGAGCGCAAAATTGCGAACAAATTGTTATTAGGCTTATGCAATGTACCGGAAGAGCGTTATTCCATTGACCAATTAATAATAAAGTTTCCCTAATTAACAAATTAGATTTGAGTTAATGGATAGAATTTAAATGAATGACATAAGGGGTGAGATTGATCGCAATTAGATCCACAAGCATAAAACTCTAGGATACAAACTCTGGGACAGGAAGGTGGTGACCAGAGGGGAAGCTGTTCGCCCATTCTGATTGGCGCAATGATTGTGCTGAGCTGCTTCTAAAGCCAAAAAAAGGAACGCTGCTGCCCTCTGCCGCCAGTAATAAAATGAGAAAGAGTGACTTGCGAACCTCTCGCTCAGTACTCAGCCATTCCAGATGTGCGGGGAACTTCCCTGCCGGCACCCGGCGATGGGATTGCGTGTCACTTGAGCACAACTCCTGGATACTTAATACAACATTTAAAGGGAAGCTAAATGTAGCTTACATGTCTCAAGGAGGGGTTTTGATCCCCTGCTATGGGACACACAAGACCAGGCATTAAATGTTTGTGTGATAATAATTAATATTACAGTAATAATCATTATGATATGGCAGTGGGTAGCAGTTGATTTATCCCTCCAGGGCTGCACGTTTGAACCCTGCCCTCATTCTGCATGTGTACTTTGCATGTTCTTGCTGGCCCTCACAGACAGCTCCATTACACCCAGTATCATTTTCTTCAGTGTCCCCCAGCAGTGAGGCTACCGAGATTCACCATACAACACGCCATCACCCATCCACCCATGCTGGATGAAATGCCAGGCCATTGCACTACATGGAGACACATGAAGTCTGGATTACAGGAAGGAACTGGAACCCTATGGTGAAGAGGGTGAGATTTCATCCATCATACCAGCTGTATCTGTTACAGCAGGGCATGACGCCGATACGGACGATCTCCAATGTCGCTCATCCAACGAACAATAAAAGGGGGCAGGATAGGAACAAAACCTGACAGTATCACACAGTGAGCAGGGTACATACACAGACACACAGAGTGAGTAGGGTAAATACACAGACACACAGAGTGAACAGGGTACATACACAGGCACACAGAGTGAGTAGGGTACATACACAGACACACAGAGCGAGCAGGGTACATACACAGACACCCAGAGTCAGCAGGGTACATACACAGACACACACAATGAGGACAGTACACACAGACACACAGTGAGCACAGTACATACTCAGACACACAGAGCGAACAGGGTACATACACAGACACACAGAGCGAGTAGGGTACATACACGGACACAGAGAGCGAGCAGGGTACATACACAGACACACAGAGCGAGCAGGGTACATACACAAACATACAGAGCGAGCAGGGTACATACACAGACACACAGAGTGGGCAGGGTACATACACAGACACACAGTGTGGGCAGGGTAGATACACAAACACACACAGACACACAATGAGCACAGTACATACTCAGACACACACACACACACACAGCAAACAGGGTACATATACATAGACACACAAAATGAGCAGGGTACATACAACTCACACACACACACTTCAGCTCACACAGCAAAGAGTCCACTTGCATGTCATGCCAGGGCACTGTTTTATTGTGCAGAGTATTTACAGAACAGAACAAGCTCCAAACATCAGTCTTTCGCCTCAGACACTCCCCTGGCAGAGTCACATGACCTCTCCGCCATGTACGCTGTCGCTCTCCCTGAAGGGCAGCATTGCAGGGGAGGGGGGTGTACATTGTACAGATCCTGAGAGAAAAGTAAATGGCTGTGGCATTGAGGGGGCTGATTCAGGCCTCTGCATTGGATGTGGTTCCATCTTGCGTGATGATTCTTCCACACAAAAAACTGATGTTTTGCTCCTGACCATGACCCTGTGACCCTGTGACCCAAATCCCTGACTGTTGCTTTTTGAACCACATGGATATTTCCTCAGGACCATGGACTCACCCTCGGCTCCCCCTCAGATTCCTCAACTACCCCCCCCACCCCCCCCCCCCCCCCCCCCCCCCACCCCCCCCCCCACCCC
>JAODKM010000038.1:772557-782841 GCA_026780845.1 Petrocephalus sullivani
TCCCTACAATCCTACCCCCTCCCCCCCCCCCCCCCCCCCCCTCCCCCACGCACACGCACACACACACACACACACACACACACAGAGGAGCTCAGTGACCAGTCAGTGATCAGCATAAAGCACCAGCAGCATGTTAACTGGCAGCCCGATCAGCTCGCCGCTACCCAGGCCTCTGACAGTCACTCTCATATAAATGTAGCTGTTAGAAGAGAAAGAGCCGCGTAAGCAGTTTCCTGGAGTTAAAGAACACGCTAAGACAAGCACAGCCTAACTACGGCAGCTATGCGCATTACTGATGAGGAATGGCAGTCTTTCTGGTACGTGGCACAATCGGAGGTCCTGCTCTCCCACTACGGCGGCAGGGCGGACATCCACTCAGCTACAGCCAAGCTGTAGTGGGGCCTCCTGACCAGCGGGGGAGATGGGGGGGGGGGGCACAACACACTGACCTCATCAGTCACATCAGTTTAGGCAGACAGGGGATGAGTCAGACAAACGAAGAGAAAACAAAACATGCAGTATTCCACGGTAAAAAGAGAAAGAGATGAGGAAGGAGAGGGGGAAGAGACATCGAGGCGGTTTGGGTCACGAGCTCCCTGGTCCTGAAAGCCCTGGGTTCAGTCTGATCCACAGCAGGTGAGGAGCAACACTGACAGAACAAAGAGTGCCCATGTGCAGTCAGCCCACGGAGCCAGTGCGGCTCCCAATGGGCGCGGCGCCAGCCCGTCCTGGCCATCCTCTGACCGGCGGCGGGCACACACGCCTCCCCGGGCTCATCGGCCCAGTCCACCAGCTCTCCCAAGGTGGCATCTCTCTCCCTGTTATCTGGGTTTCCACTTCCATATCACATTCTGCTTAGAAACTGGCTCCCCGCTGCTTTTAGCACTTGGCTGCCCCCTATGAACAGCAAACGGGGGAAGAGGGGCCTCAGCATGCAGCCACTGCGGAGGACAGCTGTTTGTGACGGCTAAAAACCTGCGACAGCCTCCAGCAGAGGAACGCGCCACCTCACAGTCACCCCCACCCCCCGCAGGGGGCAGTGTGTGTGCACGGTAGTGAGATACACCGGGACCTGACAAGTGTACAGGAGTGCACAGAGACTGCTTCCCTGACCCCCCTGGCCCAGCACCCTGCTCAGCCAACAAAGCAGCCAGGACAGGGGGGACATCACAGCAGCCACAGCAGCCACAGCGTCCCCCCCCACCCCAATGTGAGAGCATCCAAACTGCAGGCACATACACACACACACAGACTTCCCTCACACACAGGGCCTGACCTGTCATCATGAAAAGTAAAAAACAAACAATGATAAAATTAATATTCTACATATTTGTCTACTGCTCTGTGCTATAAATGTCACTTTTGTATGATTCCAATTACTTACATTTTTTTTATCAAAATCGCTGAATTGCTTATTTTCCGCTGAGATGGAGAGGAGCCTCATCTCCCAGCGCGCGCTCCCTTACTGCCCGCGCCGGGCTCGCGCCTTCTGCTTTCTCACTGTATGCCAACCATGTCATGTTTGCACGTGACGCACTGATATTATATATCCGCACTTTCTATAGCACAGCTCATGTATTTCGTGTGTGTGTATAACGAAGTTAGTCTTGCCGATCTGATACAAAACCGCAGCGAAAAAGCGCGAGGAGAGGCAGCCAGTACCTCTGCCTCACTGCAGGGGGCGCGCGTGAGCTCACCGGATTCTTATTACCGGTACGCTGGCTGAAAATCAGAATATCGAGTTCATTATAGCACTCCGCTTGTTATTTATGTATTTGTTTTTATTTTTGCTCTGAAAGAGCCAGTGCAGTGCCTCACCTACCATGAACCTCACCGCACGTCACTGCATGAAACTTACATGAACTCCTTTGGTATCAGCGAAACCAAGCCGGTGCCCGGTGTCCCTAACACAGAGCCGTCCTACGGAACCTTACCTCCGGCGCCTTTCCATTACATTCCGACATAGAAAACGTTTCTTCCCTGCGATTCTCCGCCTCTTCCAAAACCCCGTGGCAGCTGACTTCCCCCCCGGGAAGCTCGCTAGATGTCCTCTGCTCCTCACCGGAGCCCCGATGAATACCGGGCGGGGGGACGCGGGCCGGTAGCTGTGTAATGAGCGCGGATAGCGGAGACGCGGTCCAGGCGACGGCTCAGCGGCTCTCACGGGAAAGCGCCTGTTCAGCGCTTGCTTACCGTACCATCCATCTTAATTACCCAAAGGGAGCCGAACAGGCGTCCGCTTACCGGCGAGATCCGAGCGGAGCGCAGCACAGCGGCGGCGTGCGGGCGGTTCGGGGCGCCCGGCACTGCCGGGAGGAGGAGGATTTCATGGAAACGCTTCGGCTAGGATTTATTGTCCATTTCATTCACATAAGTGGGTCAGCCCTGATATATGGACCGCTGTGCAGAAACACAGGGTGTAGGATTTCATACATTTCCGTGCTATGCGGTAACAAGGACGATATTCCCCACATAAAGCAGCATTAACATTTTTCTTTCATAAGCTTTCGTAACTAAATACCTTGAAGGCCTATGTGTTTATAAATCAATAACAAACGGGACGTAAAATGTTTGTCGCTACTGCAAACGATGCATTGTAGGGTTCCGCAAAAACGATTCAAATCACCGAACAAATGTATATGTTATACATGTAAATGTACATGTTATAATTTATCACACGTTATAATTCATTGTTCGTGCCTGCTATATTATACGGCTCTCTGCTCAGCTGTTGAATTTCACCCATCTATCATGATCCAGTTCTAAGATTAATATCACAATGCACTTTTATTGATATTACTATTATTAATCACAGGGCATAATCTGTGACTGCAGTTCTTTGGACTGCGGGCGAGAGGAGACCAGAGAAACGAGAGGATATCTGCATGACATGGAGAGCTCCAGCAAAGTGCACATACAGAGAGCGGAGCCAAGACTGCGACCCTCAGCCTCGGAGGGGGGAAGCATCTAGCCATTAAAATGTGAAATAATACAGAAGGCGGCATTTAGCCACATTTCGCCACATGGGAACGGGGCCGAGGCCGGCAGCGCCATCGCCACATGACACTACGGCCGTGATTTCCATGATGACACCATCTAACTCCAGTTTTAGCACAAAGTGTAAAACGTCATGTATGTTTATAACACAAGGAAATGGTGAATTCTGTGTAAGATTGTTCTGCCCAATGGTAAGTATTGCGCGGGACTTGAATAACCTGTGCAGAAGCCTGCATGACCCTTCGCACGCCCAAGGAGCACTACGCTATGATAATTATTTATAATGTTGTAGGGCACTGCTAGTGCGTGAGGAACGCCGGCCGGGTACCCAGACGGCCCTCACGGGGCACTTGCCAAAGCTCATTCGATTCTATAAGCGCACTCTCCTCACCATATCCATCCACCAAATATCCCTTTGAAAACTGACAGCTGCACAAATATGAGTGTTCATCGCCGCGATAACAGAGGAATTAAATGGGAAGATGCTTGTGTGTGTGGGTTCGAGCACATACGTACTCGCACAGAATTCATTCCGCTTGGCACCATATTATATGTGCGCCTGATGCAAGGGCCCCTGAAAAGAAACCCAGCCTGGGCGGGATGCCTCAGAGTAGGTGCCTGTGAGAGTGGGACATCGCTGGGCGTGATTTGGTGAAAAGGGGGCATTGGCAGATGTCCGACCTATTCAGAGAGTGGCGGAAATAGAATCCCCCACCCCGTTTGGCAAGACCCCGCCCTAACATTAAAACATCCTTAATTGTTTATATTATTTAATGCAGTAATGAAGCCTTAGTTTTGACACACAGTAATTAAGCTGGGATAATTCCCCTTTGCTACACTGCAGGGCACAGAGCTGCTGCAAGTATAATAATTACACACGTTTCTAAACCTTGATATTTGAAGTGTGTGTGTGGGGGGGGAAACGTCCTTACTTTTGGGGACATTTTTTCAGGTCCCCATTTGGATAACTTAAATTTTATGAAAATCTGTGAATGCAATCAAAAATGTAAAAATGCCAAAAGTCTTGTATTTGGGTTGCTTACTTACTAGTGCTTAAAGTTAGAGCTGGGTAAGGGTTAAGGGTGTTCTAATTGAGATTAGGCTTTTTCCAATAAAAATAACTGGACGGTCCCCATTTAGATACGCAGGTCTGCGTGTGTTTCTGTGTATGTGTGTGTATGTGCATGCACACATATTCACAATCCACATATTAATATATTTATGGGGTCTCTCCATTCATTTCCATGGACATAAAACTAATCCAAACTATGACACCCTTAACCTCTATCCAGACCTATCCTTAACCATAAGTAACCAAACAAATTGCAGGACTTTTGTCATTTTCAGATTTTTGATTGCGTCATGGATTTTTATTACATTCTCATCATATTTGGTAGGTACCAGGAAAATCTGGTGCCTACAATGTAATAATTACAAAAATGCATGTGTGTGTCTGTGTCTTTGTCTAAGTGTCTGTGTGTGTGTGTGTGTGTGTGAAGAGAGAGTGGAATGTACAGCAATATCTATTGCCATTTGCAGTGAACTGTGCATTTTCATGATCACTCATATATATATATATATATATTGTATATAACTGTACAATGTAAAAGTTTCCATTTTAATACAATTGTTCATTAGACACTCGTGGGTAATGCAGCTTTGAATAAATGTGTTTGCAGTATAAATACTTGTTGTAAAGTGTCACTGTGTTGTTTGATGAGTCAGGCAGAATAGCCAGGGGGGCTCCCACAGGAATCACACGCCAGCCACCCCCCAGCCCGGCCACACGCACACCCATCCAGCAGCACACAGGGAAAGCCGCTTAGCCTTCAAACAAACCTAACGCAGCACTTGCCATTTGCAGTGATCATAATAGCAGGCTATCAGTTCTGAAACAACCAAGGATGGGGAACAATTTATTAAATTGCATGAAACTAAGCCAGCTCAGGAAAAAAACAGCAAAAATCAATAAGCCCACATCCCAGTACTAGGGTAACCTTCACTGGACACTCCCTCACAGATTGAAATACATGATCCCAAGTTTCTGGCCCAGCTAAGCCATTTAACCTTAAATCTGTCAGAATAAAACTAAGCGCAACTTGGCATCTTTAAATAGTAAAGCTACACAGGACAGGACCCATCACCTATTTTCCCCAGCTGACAGCACAACCCTGTTCCATAGACCTATCCATCACAACTCTGAACGAAGCATGGCACAGCGAAGTGTACGACATGCTTAAATATGCAAAGAACTGCAGCTGCTGTGGGACCTTAAAACCGCTGATCTCTTAAACTCTTTTTTCAGACAATGAAGTTTACAGCCTTCACATGAGTGTGCTGCCACAGTTAAGTCCCAAAGCCAGGATCATTGCATCCCAAAGACCTACAGCCATCGTCCTAAAGACCTACAGCCAAGAGACCGCTCTAGTCCTGAGGTAAAGGTCCCACTACCCCAAACAGCTCTGTTCTTGACAAATTACTGGAGGCTGTTACACAAGCAGACACTCGCTTAAAGATGGTGGTGAGTTATAGTCAAGCAATCGCAGCAGAGAAGCCGAACAGAATATTTCACCACTCTCAGCATTAGTTGTTTAGCAAGAAATAAAATTTAGGGTTAAAAATTCATCCAGAATTTTCACACTTATTCTTTAAAAACAAACAAAAAACACCCATATGCCTTGTAAATGACCGGGTGTTTACATGTACAGCAGGAAGGGACTGGCTCACCTGACCTGCGAGTAAATAAAAGAGCGAATCAGTCTGCTGGGGTCTGCAGGGATGCAACTAAAGGTTCATAAAAACTGCTGCGCTCCCTCGGTAGCTATAAACACCATTATATATTCTAAAGAGAAAAAGAGGCTTTTAGTAAAGTAATAACAAGTCTCTATGTGTAACAACAGAGCAAGGGCCTGTATCACGAAGCCGGATTTCCTGCTTAGCCGGATAACTTGTCGGATTTAAGGAGGACTGGGCTAAATGTAAGCGAACGGAGATAATGTCCACTTAAACTGGGTTACCGACAGGTTACCCAGCTAAGCAGGAATTATAGGTTGATAATACAGGCTCTCGGTCAGTGAGCTCATACTTCAGGTTTTGTGGCCCAACAAAATCTACAGGTTTATGATGTGGAAGGCCCGTTAATAGCTACAAAAAGTCTTGATTAAAGTAAGCTTTAAGCACCTCAGAATTAATTACATCAGCTTTTAATTAATCAGGGAACGACAGGCTCAGATGTTCCAGAGCCCCGACTAATGAAATGGAGTGGGGAATCTGCCAGCACAGTCGGCTCTCCGCCAGCAGGGGGCACCGTTGCTAAGTGCCCTCTCGCTCTTACCCTGTTGCCAGGGGGCTTGACACTCCCTATTGGTTTGGAGGCAGCATGCTGGCCCGGCGCGGTCACCTACCCCATTCTCGCAGCTCTTGTCCGCGTTGCCCGCGCTCCTCCGGTTGGCCTGCTCCTGTGACGGCTGGCTTCCTGCAGGGATACATGGACGGCGGTTAATCTCCCGCCGCTGCCGCTGCCACAGCTCTCCGCTCTCCGGCTTTCTGTCCCACATGGCAGCTGTGTCCCAGCACGCTGGGGGCATCACGCGGCGAGACAGCTGGGTGACGTCGAGCAGGAATGAGAAACACCCTAAGCACTAAGAGGCGCCTCATCCTACAGATGGCATTGGGAGCTGTTTTCATCATTAAGTTGGGTAAAAGTAAAATTTCCATATCACTGAGCACGCAATTAGCCTCAGGGCCTGAGGTTTAAGGTGGGCGGTAACAGCGCCTATCCAAATCACAGGCTCCAAATAACTGTTAAAATGGCCAGTTGCAGAGCCCTATAATAGCAAATATAACCGACACAGGGGCTAACATCAGGGGGGCAGTTGGCCGGAGCTGTACACTGTCCAGGATCCCTGTCCATGAGCAAGACCTGAGAGCCAGCTGCTTGGACTCTCAGTGACCTGGAGCCTCATGGGAGAAGATGCAGATTCTCAGATGGCCATTGGGATCCATGTTCTGGCTGGTGAAAAGTAAGCATCCACATGTGCATATTCCCAGCCACACGCACAGAGCCATGAGGCAGCTGGCCTTTCCTTAAAGTGCCTATGCTGATGCACCGAGACGTCACTGCAGCCGAACAGCGGGAGGGAGGACACCTGCGTGCTGGAAAGGTTTCCTTGTTTTCCCTTTATTTAGAGCACGTCGTGATTTTGCCAAGTTCGACATATCCTTGGGTCAATAAGAGAGAGGCTTCCATTTCACTTCTTTAACCAATCACAGTCTTTACTGTATGACATCATCACAGTACTTAAAACCAGTGTTTTCTGTTAAGTGGCAAGACGCACAGATTCATAAGGTACCTTGAAGGTTAAAGATGATTAATTGTCATTGTTGACACACCACAGCACACAGTGCACAACAACAAAATGTGTCCTCAGCATTTAACCCATGTGACATTGTGACACAGCAGTGGGCAGCTATTTCAGCGCCCGGGGAACAGTGCATGGGAGCGGTACCTTGTTCAGAGTACCTCAGTGGTGCTTGCTGGAAGGGGACTTGAACTGGCAACCTTTCGTTTACACGGTCGCATCCCTATTTTATTGTGTATGCCTTTTGGTAACGGACATGTCATAGATACAGAACATAGGAATATGCTTACCCGCAAAGGCTGTACGGAGCAATGTGTATCTTTATTTTATGATGATGATGATAATAATAACAACAACAACAACGATGATGATATTAAGGCTCAAACTGGCAACCTTCCAACCACAGGCACAGAGGCCTAACTTACTGAGGCACACGCACGCCCCCAGCTAGAAGGCTCGAAGCCTTGTAATGGACCAATGTGATGATATCATGCAAAGAAGGCACGAGGAACTTAGCAAAATCAGGATGTCATTTATTTGGACATGATAAATAAATGTAATCAGGAGACATGAAGTGGGAAAAGTGGAAATATGTAAAATACACAGCTGATGCAGTGAGGAAAGTGCACGTGGCTTTTTATGTGCCTAGAACTGCGTGCCGACTGCTTGATTGTGTAGTGGATACTTCAAAAACCTTCCCCATATCTCAGTAAATATATTTAAGCTTGCCCAGCTGTGCCCTTTACAGAATCAATGTGTACAAGCCAAGCTCCCTGAAGAATCGAAAACGGCGCAGTTATGCCGTGTGGTTGGTGCTGCAACGCACTGCACCACTGCAGGCCCCCCAACCCGACCCTGAACCGAACCGACAAAAACATGGGAGGTACTTCAGAATGAAGGTCCGAGTCCAGCGTGGGGAAGAGGGAGCCGCTTGCAAACGGGCCTCCTGTCCAGACCCAAAGAGAGCCGGGGTTCATCAGCCACACACAGAGGCAGCCTCTGCTCTGCTCACACACCGGGCAGTTTGGCAGAACCCCCACGCCCGGGCCTCGATCTACCTTCTAATGATGCTGGGTTCTGGAAGCCCGGATCTATTGCACATATTCAGGTGAAACTGCATTATGAAAACTGATTTTCAGCTTTTTTTTTTGTTTAACCGCCGAGTCCTAAACTTGCAGGTGCTGGGGGACAGGGGCTGTCCAAGGTGCCTGACACCTGCTATACCAGACGGCCTTGCTCTCGTAATGCCATATACAGAGTGCCCAGCAGGGGGCAGACTCGGCATGAACGACATGACAACTGGGGTGGAAGGCTATTGTAGCCTGAGCAGTGTCACCCACAGAGCTGACACTAGTTAAACCAATTACCAGCCAAACTAATGTGTTACTGTGTGCTTGTGTACTTTATGCACAAGCTTTATGCAAATGGCTGCTGCCCTGCTCCTACAAATATAAAATGCCCTTCAACAGCTGCTGTCATTTAAACCAGTGTTTCCCAACCCAGTCCTTAGGGACTCCCAGCTAGTTCACCTTTTTGCTTTCTGCCAGCTCAGAGCCAATCAGGAACACAGAAATCCAGATGGGGGTGTGTCAGGAGCTGGGATGTAGTAAAAATGTGCACTGTCTGGTGGCCTCTGAGGACAGGATTGGGAAACAGTGATCTAAACTTGTTAGCAACCATTTTCTATTCACGGATCTACTACCTTTGTATTATTATTATTATTATTATTATTGCTCAGCTGATGTTTTTACTGCAAGTGACAGTTTTATTTATTTGGAATATACTGGAACAATATGGTGGCAGTAGGAGGCACTACAGTAGAGCTGTTAATGGGACTTGAATGAGGAGGTTGATAATGGGGACTATGTACTGGGCAGTGCATGCTCTGTACACACTCTGAGTGGCAGCGGGGCGCCCCCAGGACCCACCCTGGCTGCAGGTCTCCGCAGGCGAGTCCACATGCCGCAGGAAGAACTTCACCTCCGACCTCCGGGCTCCCCACTTCTGCAGGTGCTCGTACATCAGGTGATCAGAGGGGATGGCTCTCTCTGCAGGAGACAGGAAGGGGCGGGTCAAGGAGCCAGGGAGCAGCCAACCACTGGCAAAAGCCACCCAAACAGGAACAGAGTAACTGACCGCAAAAGCCCACCAAACAAGGTCACGGGGAGCAGGATAGGGGAGCATTACATACATATAAGCAGACATATAAGTGGAATGACATTCACAATGACATTCAAAGTATTGTGAGGGCCAGATTAACTCTCATTGTTTCAGAAAATAGGCTGCTTTTCAGATTTTTCTATGTCTCTCGTGCAATGCCATGTTCCTCAAGCAGGGGGCGCCGAGCCATGGTGGTGGTTAGTCTCCTGAGTATGCTTCCTGAGTATGCCCCGCCCATTTCTAATGACGGAGGCGTGCTCAAGGCAAAAGGTAATTGAGATGTGGAGCTATTTACCCCAAACAGGCAGATCTGGCCCCATTGGCTCTCCTCTTACACAGACAGCCAAGGCTATCCACTCGCTGGCAGGGGTGTGTGGTGTCCATATTATCAGAGTGAGGCCGCGGGAGGGGTGTGACCGTCAACCTGCATACCGCATTATCAGAGTGACGCTGCGGGAGGGGTGTGACCATCACCCCGCATAGTGCATCATCAGAGTGACACTGCGGGAGGGATGTGACCGTCACCCTGCATACCACATTATCAGAGTGAGGCCGCGTGAGGGGTGTGACCGTCACCCTGCATACCACATTATCAGAGTGATGCCGCGTGAGGGGTGTGACCGTCACCCTGCATACCGCATTATCAGAGTGAGGCCGCGGGAGGGGTGTGACTGTCACCCTGCATACCGCATTATCAGAGTGATGCCGCGTGAGGGGTGTGACCGTCACCCTGCATACCGCATTATCAGAGTGAGGCCGCGGGAGG
>JAODKM010000038.1:782941-795368 GCA_026780845.1 Petrocephalus sullivani
TGTGTCCGTCACTCTGCATACCGCCTCAGCAGAGTGAGGCCGCGGGAGGGGTGTGACCGTCACCCTGCATACCGCATTATCAGAGTGAGGCCGCGTGAGGGGTGTGACCGTCACCCTGCATACCGCATTATCAGAGTGAGGCCGCAGGAGGAGTGTGACCGTCACCCTGCATACCACATTATCAGAGTGATGCCGCGTGAGGGGTGTGACCGTCACCCTGCATACCACATTATCAGAGTGATGCCGCGGGAGGGGTGTGACCGTCACCCTGCATACCGCATTATCAAAGTGGCGCCGCGGGAGGGGTGTGACTATGACCCTGCATAGTGCATTATCAGAGTGACGCCGTGGGAGGGGTGTGACCGTCACCCTGCATAGCGCATTATCAAAGTGGCGCCGCGGGAGGGGTGTGACCGTCACCCTGCATAGCGCATTATCAAAGTGACGCCGTGGGAGGGGTGTGACCGTCACCCTGCATAGCGCATTATCAGAGTCACGCTGCAGAAGGGGTGTGACTATCACCCCGCATACCACATTATCAGAGTTATTATCAGAGTATCAGAGTCTTTAAGCAACTATCCCCTAGATACTGAATAGTGCATTTTGGTATTCAAAAAGTGAGAATTTGCTTTGAAAATTCACAGGTTCCTCAGGAGCATCACTGCTGGGGAGGAGATGTCTTCTGCCTTTAGGGGACGGAGGTCGTCTTGTGGCTGATTAACGAATGTGAAGCATGCTGACTGATGTAGCAATTAGCAAGCAGTCAGTCCTCTGTCTGGGAGGCGCCGGGTGCTGTTACACCAAAAACACGCAGAGGCACTCTGTTACTTATGCATAGTTACTTATGCAGCAGATTTGCCTCCTCCTTCACTGAGCTTGTGCTCATCAGATACAGGGTCTCAAAAAAAAATGAGCAAGCCACTCAGAGGTCCGAGGACAGCTTCTACCTGCACCCTCCGAAACCTCAGCGACCTACACCCACCTCACTATCACCTCCTGAACATTAACTAAATCCCCACATTATGCCATCAGTAACACACAGCCTGCAGATGCATTTCACAATGGGTTGAGGGACAGAAGTGCTTTTTAGACTCTGTATAAGATGCTCATAGTGCATGACCGAGCTCCAGGCCTTAGTGTCTCGGCAGTGACTGGCATCTGGCCTCCAGGTGGCAGCGGTGAGCCCCCAATCCGTGTGGCTCCATGTGCTGGGTTCTGCCACTTCCCCCTACAGGCTCCTAGGCCCTGCAATGCCCCCAAAGTCAGGCTCCTCTGCTCCTCTCTTACCGTTGCCCCTCCAGACCTCGGCCAGGTGGCAGCTGCCCTCCCCGGGGGCCCGGCAGACATCCACGACGTCCCGACAGGTCGTCTCCGGTGTGACGGGCACCTCCGCCACCGCCTGTTCGCCCTTACTCAGGTACACCGTCAGGATCATCTACGGGGGAGGGCGAAAGGGGATGGGAGCGAGAGAGGGGGAGGGAGTGAGAGGGAGAGGAAGACAGGGAAGGGAGACAGCGAGAGACGGAGGGAGTGAGAGGGAGAGGAAGACAGGGGAAGGGAGACGGCGAGAGACGGAGGGAGTGAGAGGGAGAGGAAGACAGGGGAAGGGAGACGGCGAGAGACGGAGGGAGAGAGAGGGAGAGGAAGACAGGGAAAGGGAGACGACGAGAGACGGAGGGAGAGAGGGAGAGGAAGACAGGGGAAGGGAGACGGCGAGAGACGGAGGGAGAGAGAGGGAGAGGAAGACAGGAAGGGAGACGACGAGAGACGGAGGGAGAGAGGGAGAAGAAGAAAGGGGAGGGGGATGGCGAGAGACGGAGGGGGAGAGAGGGAGAGGAAGAGGAGGAAGGGAGAAAGAGGGGGAGAGAAGAGAGAGGGAGAGAGAGGGGGAGAGGGAGGGAGAGAGAGAACTGTAAGGGCAAGATGTCTAATAAAGCAAAAAAAGGCCACTAAGTAACAGCTGCTGTAGGCTACTGATTGGCTAACAGACGAAACAGGAAGCGCATAGCGGAGGCCCTGGCAAACAAGGCGATGTTGGCCTGTGTACAGGCACAATGTACAGGCACAAAAAAGGTCTTTTTCCTGAGAAACAGTGGCATGTCGGAGGTTGGCTGGCATCTGCAAGACTCAGAGGAGCCACGTTGAAAATCACGGATGTGCCTCAAATACCCACACACACATACAACCACACAGCGGTATCACACACACACACACACACAGAGGTAATCAGCTGGACAGGTCCCCCTGCCTAGCAGTGGCTCTTACGCAGTCATTTGCTTTAGCCCTGCGACATCTAATGCAGTGTACGTGTGTGTGGGTGTCGGCTGGGGGTCCTTGCCCTTTAGAGATGTCTGCCTGTGTATGTGTCCTGCTGTCACTCTGCTCCTCAGGCTCGTATCAGACTGTGCAGTGGAGCCGGTGTCTCTGCGGGGGCAGTGCCTGACAGCCAGTTTAGCCTCTAGCCGTGTGGACTCAAACAAATCTGAGTCTGGGACCAAAATAGCCCCCCTCCCTGCAGCAGCGAGGTCAGCTGCCTATATCTGGGACACCGTTTCGGTGTGTCTGTGTCTGTGTGTGTCTATGTGTGTGTCGTTGCGTGTGTGTGTAGGTGTGTCTGTGCCTGTGTGTGTGTGTGCGCGCGCGCATGTGTGTCGTGGTGTGTGTATGTGTGTGTGTCGTGGTGTCTGTGTGTGCGTGTGTGTGTCTGTGCATGTGTGTGTGTGTGTGTGTGTGTGTGTCTGTGCCTGTGTGTGTGTGCGCATGTGTGTCATGGTGTGTGTATGTGTGTGTATAGGTGTGTGTGCGCATGTGTGTCATGGTGTGTGTATGTGTGTGTGTGTGTGTGCGCCTGAGTGTGTGTGTGTGTGTGTGTGTGTGCGCGCCTGAGTGTGTGTGTGTCTGTGCATGTGTCTGTGCGTGTGTGTGTGCGCCTGAGTGTGTGTGTGTGTGTGTGTCTGTGCGTGTGTCTGTGCGTGTGTGTGTGCGCGCCTGAGTGTGTGTGTGTGCGTGTGAGTGTGTGTGTGCGCGTGAGTGTGTGTGTGCATGTGTGCGCGCCTGTGTGTGTGTGTGTGTGTGCGCCTGAGTGTGGGTGTGCGCCCCTGAGTGTGTGTGTGTGTGTGTGTGTGCGCCCCTGAGTGTGTGTGTGCGTGCGCGCCTGAGTGTGTGTATACACCCTGCCGCTCTCCAGCTGAGAAATGGGCCAGGCAGCCGTGGGAAAGCTGTTCACTGGACTGGCTGCCTGAGATGCCGGCTGCGACGGCAGAGAGACGGCAGCTCTCTGGGGGACACGAGGGGCCCCTGGACCGGTTCTGCCAGCTGGAGGGGGGAGACAAAGGCGCACAGCTCATGCTGACTCCGCCCCGAAACACCGAGCGGCTCCGTTACCGAGCAGCCGAATCTCAGTGCCAGCGGGCGGTATCAGGCGAGTCTACAGGCCGAGGTGCGGTCGCTAAGCGCGGCGGCTAAGAAACCTGGCCCCCGAAGCCAGGCACCGGGGACTTTACACATCTCCGGTTCCAGACTAAGCTGCAACAGCCCATGTCAGCCATGTCGTGACAGATCAAACCGCAACAGCATCATAAACACAGAAGCAGCACTCGCCTTGCTGGGGTCTGTGTTACCGCACATGCTTGCACCTGCACATTACCACCAAAGGACATGTAACAAAATATGCTATGCAAGCTCCCTCAAATGTGTGCATGCCAGTAAGTTGTGGGGGGGGGGGGGGATGCACAGAGAGACTCAAAGAGACTCATCACAGTGTGCCACATCCCTGTGTCCCAAATCCTAGTGCCACACACACCCTTTGTTCCACATCCTTGTCTCCCACATCCCTGTCTCTCACAACCCGGTATCACACATTCCAGTCTCCCACATCCTGGTGCCACACACACCCTTTGTTCCATATCCCTGTGTCACACACCCGTACTGCCTGATCCATCAGAAAGACACCCTGCTGGATAGACAGACAGAAACACAACGAGGCCTACAGAGACCTTAATGAACAGAGTCTTTGTTAGGAGCCTGGCACAGCAACAGGAATAGGTGAGTTCTTCAGGTACCATTCAGGTCTCCAAGCAGGTAGCACAACCCGCTCTCGCTCCCTCTTGCACTCTCACCCTCTCTCTCTCTCTCTCACACACGCACACATAATAGCATTCTTCTTAAGAGAACAAAAGCATTCTTAAGAGACTCTGAAGGCCTACAAAGCACGAACGCTTACGAAAACCATTGCTGACTTTTTTTTTTCCCCCTCAGGTTAAAATAATCTTACTGGTGGGAATTAAACACAGATGAAAGCTGCAGAGAATAGAGTGAAGGCATTAAAGGCCATGATCTAAAGCCTCTCTCTAAGCCCCCACTGGCCACCAATAAGGCTGCTATGTCCAATTAATCCATTATCACCAACCAAGCAATGAAGCGAAACATGAAGTGCCTCCACAGGCGGGGGCCACAAGCGGGGACCTAAAGCAGGGGCCACATGCGGGAGTCACAAGCAGGGGCCACAAGCGGGGACCGCAAGCAGGGGCCACAAGCTGGGACCTAAAGCAGGGGCCACAAGCGGGAACCTAAAGCAGGCCACAAGCGGGAGCCACAAGCAGGGGACACAAGCGGGGACCGCAAGCGGGAGCCACAAGCAGGGGCCACAAGCGGGAGCCACAAGCAGGGGCTGCAAATGAGCTCCAACCCCCCCCCCCCCCCCCCCCAGCCCATGCCACGACATCCTCCCTGAGAATGTATTGCAAGACAGCACATTTTGACAGCTGTCGTCTTGGTGACCAAACCCCGGCGACAGAGCATCGCCAAATAAATAGCAAGCACCTGTATTTGCATCTAGCAGCACACACTGGCTCCAGCACTCTCCAGCTCAGCCCCCCAGCATCTGACGGCGGCGACGGCGAGCCCCCAACCCCCCCGCAAGCACCGCTGCCAAAACAAGGCAGGCAGCTTCCCTCACCACAGGCCTCATCCTTACAGTTTTATAACGTTTATTGGTGACTAGTGACTACTGGCTTACCCAATGGCCGGTAAAATGCCAGGGTATCATTCGGTTTGGACAGGACTGCATGTGGATCAGGACACTGTCCGTCACAGAATCAAAAAGTCCACATTTGTTTGCTTTGTTTGTTCTTTGTTTGTTTAATCTTTTGAATTCCAAAACAGGGGCGGCACGGTGGCGCAGTGGTTAGCACTTGGGCTCAATTCTCTCAGGACTCCATGTGTGTGGAGTTTGCATATTCTCCCCGTGTCACTGTGGAGTTTCCTGCCAGTTCTCCGGTTTCCCCCCACAGTCCAGAAATATGCTGTGGCTGACTGGAGTTACCAAGTTCCCCAAAGGTGTGCCTGTGTGAGTGAATGGCGTGTGGGTGTGCCATACGATGGGCAGGTGCCCCACCTTGGGTTGGGATAGGCTATGGATCCCCTGTGACACTGAACAGGATAAGCGGTTATGGAAAATGGATGGATGGATGGATGGATGGAGGAATTCCAAAATATTACACCTCCTTACACTGCAGTTTGAAACCCTGCTTCCTAGTGAGAGGACCATGTGCATGCTTAAATGCATCCGCGCATTTCTAGCACTGCTGTGCATGCTCACTTTGGACGAATGTGGGGACTGCAGGCTGGGCCAGTCTCTACTCTGCTTCAGCTCATTCAAAAGCTACAGTTTGTATCATAAGTCACCCCACCTGTTTTTCCATGTACTTCTTCAGTACTTAAATAAAATACAGCAAAATATGCAACAGTGCAGCTTTCAAGAACCCGGATTGGCTGTGGTCCCTTTTCAGGATTATTCAAATTCATTGAGGAATGCAGAAATCATAGAAGGAATCAATGACCCACCCACAAGTAGGAAGACTGCTATCCTCTTGGGAATCACATTGTTGATATCATTTTACAGCTCAAAGGCACACTGTGTCAGACATCTTCACTTAAATCGTCTAGGCTCCTTTGGTCAGACATGGCATTCTGCATGCATAATGTCAGGGGAAACACTTATATAACATGAGAATAATTACAGAAATTAAATGGACACACATGTGGATCGTGTTCAGCATATTATCACTGCACCTTGAAGAGCCCTGAGAGGAACCCCAAGCCCCGTCACCCCTGTGAGACCGTGGACCCATACCGCCACCTCTGTGAGATGGCGGACCCATCCCGCCTCCCCTGTGAGACGGCGGACCCATCCTGCCGCCCCTTTGAGACGGCAGACCCATCCCGCCGGACCCATCCCGCCACTCCTCTGAGACGTTGGACCCATCCCGCCTCCCCTCTGAGATGGCAGACCCATCCAGCGGCCCCTCTGAGACGGTGGACAAATCCCATCACCCCTGTGAGATGACGGCCCAATCCCGTTGCTTCTCTTCAAGTTTAATAGCCCAAGGGGCCAGAAGGCATCCAAGTGACAGCTCTTCTCCCTAAACCATTTAATCTAACCTGATTATTTAAATTAGCATTTATACAGTATTATATAGTTGAGTATACCTTATAATACAGCTTTAACCATCAGTTATAGGTGACACTAAAAGAGAGAGCAGTAACCACAAAACTGGGTCATTCACAAGCACTCGGGCAGCTAATGAGGAGGTAACCAGTAACCAGGTTATGTCCCTACATTTCAATACTGCTCACGGCCTTCAACACACACATTCTTCAAGGATGAAGACTACAGCGTGCATTACAAACTCAGGAATTTGACATCCTGTCCAGGCACGTATTGACGGATTGAAGCCAGCAATTGTCTTCTTCTTGTGAGGTTAAATAAATAACGCGATCCCTATAGTCGCCGCTAAAATGTCAGAGCGGAATCTGCTCCCAGCCGAGCCGCACGGCCAAAGGGCACTTTGCAGCCGCCGGAGCTGCCGTCGTCTCTCCCGTCTCCCCCAGGCAGACCAGTCGCTCCTTACTGCAGCCATTCACCAGCCTCTTCCCACATTTATTCTCAATGGCCACGAGCTTTTCGGACCAGGTCTCCTGAAAGTTTACATCTCGAGCGACGGTCCAAACGCGCAACCCGTTTGCCGAACGAGAGGCGCCGGTGACATGGAATCTGTAGATTGAGCGAACGCCCAAGCAGCTATCAGGGAGCCAGAAAGCAGTACCGAAAACAAGGAGCCAGAGAACCGGAGACGGCGAGGGAACAGCCAAATCCAGATTACAGCAAATCAGATTACTGGGGGGGGGCTAACCCCCCCCCCCATGGGGCCATGACAAAGATCCGGGTGTTTTTATTTGTTGTCACACAATATCCCCAGCACCACATTTGCACACAAGAGATTAGATAAGGGGGGCTTCCAGTTCCAGTCAAGTTTTAACTGGAACAATCTGATAAAGTCAACAGAGATGGTCCATCAATCCCAACTATGATAAGTACACAATGTATAAATGCAGGGGTGCTGAGAGGTGCTTCATCTGGGATGTTTGCAATGCCTCCCATAATTACAGTTAAAGCCAAATGCAGGAGTTAAATGTATGCTTAAATAGGCAAATACAGTTTGCCCAACAACAGCCCATGCACTCTTACCATCTCAACACTCCTCATCTCAAGTAAAGCACCTAAAATCAGCGACAGCTAGCTTTGCTGGTTTATTTCTATGTCATCTACAAAATGCATCCCTATTAATGTTACAAAAAATAAGACAAGATTTGAAGTGCTTCCCTATCCAACGTGGAGAATAAAAAGACAGTTTTTGGATACCAAACATCTTTTTTTTATATATATATTTGGATATCTGTATATACAGTAATGATGAGAATGTCGCAAATAAGAGGGCAGAGAGCCATTTTATCACACAAAAAAAAAAACTCTTTTGCTCCCACCCGGGCTGAAGTGGTACTAGGGGAGACACCCAGCGCGCGGCGCTGCAGCACGCGCCTCGCCGCCCCCCAAAGCGCGCGGGGCGCCCATGCAGCCGTGCACATCGCACCTAACGCTGGAGCTCGCAAACAGGTTCGGCACCGGCCCCCCCGGCGTAGCACTCCAGTTCCGATTTAAACCCAGTTCCTCCCGATGTAAGTTCATCCCCTATGCATAATAGGTAAAATGGGGAAACACCCCTGAGCACTTTCACTTTGAAGGTCTCCCCGACACACTGCGGGGAAATCGCGAGCGCACACGCCACTTCATTTTATTATTTACTACCCAATCCCAATGCGGACAAACTATTAAGTTAATTGACAATATAGGGCATTGCCATTGGAGCTGCTCGCAAGGGGACACGTCCAATAAGCCATAAAACGCTGGCTAGCGGCACGCTAAATGATAACGCTCTCTAGCTTCCATGCAATGAAGACACTGTGCCGTTACATCGGGAAAGGCAATCCGCGTATCGGGCTTCCTTTCATAAAATCAAAACGATTGATGGATCGTTAGGATGTGTCCTCGCGATAAAAAAAGAATAGTAAAATGCGGTTCGATTGTATATTTATTTATCTGCTAAAATCTGTTGGGCACATTAGGAGGAAATGGGACTAAAACATGGAGAACTGAGATTTAGACGCCCTTAACGTGCGAATGCTTGAAATTCAGCCTACCAAACGTGCTTAAAACACAGTATATGCCTGAGAAAATGCAGGCACAGTAACGCCAGTGGAAGAAGCCACCTTGCAGATCCTATGATGTCGTTAGGCTTTGCTGAGCCATCTTCTGCTCCACTTTGGGCATCCTTGGTACATGCATAATGCCAGTCAGTGGAAAACCGCAAATCACAGAATAAAATAATCCCTTTCATATCCCAGCGTAACCTTCGTCTGAAATGCACGCTGTGCTTTTATTAACACACCGGCGCAGGACCCGGCAAGCGAGAGATGTCCAATATGCAAGTGTGGAGACATTTAACAATCCCTGCGAAGGATAAGGAGCATGAGCTACTAGGAGTATTTTTTCCCTGTATTGCTCAGGTTTTCTTCACATTTGGTGAAAATCCTGTCAAAAACTCACGTGAGCAATGCAGCCGCTTACCTGGGCTTTTAATAAATGGCACGTTTGTGCAGAACATATAGCCGGCTGGCTGGTTAGCTTACCGACACCAATCCCAATGCAAAGCCTAATAAGGGATACGGGTAGACAGTCGGGAGATAGTGCCAATGCCAATTTTAAAAGGACAGTGTGCACACCAGCTAAAGCCAACGAGGACCGCACGAAATGGGGAATATTGTACACTTACCGGCATCATCTTTGCGGCTAAGTCAAACCGTAGCGTACATCAGCAGCGGGGTTCGGGCTTTCGGGGGAATCAGTCCCTGGGAGCCGACGGGAATGTCGTGTCGCTGCGGTTCCAGTGGCAGAACGGGGATGTTCCGTCCTTTCGCTCAGCGCTGCGTTTCTTCCTCCGCCTGCAATCGGAGATGCGATCCGGGGCCAAACCGCAGCGCAGCTACCCGACCCGAATCCCCGACCACCGCTGCACGACAGCGGGCCCCCCTGGTGCCTTTTATATTAAATGATAAAAAACGAGTCTTCCTGCATTACCGGGGAGGGCCCGGCCGGATTCAGCCGTGGTCCGCACGCCGCATAACGAGCGCAGCCCGCCCCTTTACCTACGCACCCTTTGCGCCGGCTTGGAAGAGACGGGCGTGTAATTAAATAGCCGGGCAGCTATCGGAAACCAAGCATTTCGCCTATAATTTAAATATCTCGCCTATGACAATGATGGTGAAATGCGATGAATATTTCTACTCTGCCTTTAGATGTGTACAGAGCCTCGTCCCCTTTTAATTCCGTGCGGGCGGTCGCGGTACCGGCACGCCGTGTACGGCTTGCTTATTGACTGACCCAGCGCACGTACCAGGGCGGCTTTTCCTATGTGACCGCCGGTTCTGTCGCCGGTTTCCAACAGCTACGAGAATGCACCGAAAATAAGGCAGGCGCAGACGGAGTCAACACATCTGCCCCCCAATCGCCGGCTGCAGCAAATATGTAGAGGAGCCGCAGTTAAATTGCGAAGCACATGTCGCTAGTCCTCCGCGCAAGGATGCTTCCAGGGCAAGGGCAGCCGCAGCGGGGCTGCGGCGTTTCTCCGCCTGCAACCACCAATCTCCGGCTCTGCCCAGAGCAAGAGCATTAAGGCTCAGCAAATCAGGAGGACGGGGCGCATCTGCGACTGCATCTGATCTGCGCACCGCGCAGCCAGCCGCCGCACCGCTGGATGGCGACCCCGTCGATCCGACTTTGTCTATGAGCTTTAAACGACCCGCGGCGAGACGAGAAAGCCCCTGCCGGATGCTTTTCGTTAACTAATAGCGATTTCTGTCGGCGGTAAGGTGTGCGCGTTCACGGGAACGCCGCATAATGTCCGGAATCGGGCGCTGGAAGGTGCGGGTGCTGCTCCCTTCCCTCCTGAGTGTAGTAAGTGACGTCACGCTGCTGTGTGGAATGCTAATATTTAGTAAAGAACATCGGTTAAAGTTATACTTCAGTAAACATCCATCCTATATACAGAATAATCTGTTATTATCATAAATGTTTTGCAATCCCAGGATACTATGGTGCGCAAATTAGTTGTACCGTCTACTTGTGCTGTTGGAGAACTGATACAGTTTTCAAATGTTCTGGCAATGTTGAAGAATAGCAATGAGTCTGAGGGAGAAATAAAGGTAAACTTGTTTTGACAATGCAGAAATAGATTTCATGACCACGGGGATTCCCAGCTGCAGTTCCGCGTACGGTCGGTGGATGTCCCCTGGTGATACTGTACTTTCAGAGCAGGATTTGTGAGAAAATTCTCACCCGAATATTAGTAAGTAATCCCACACCTGATCTCGCAAGCTACGGCAGTACTAGCAGTAGGTATCAGCAGGTTCGTTGCTGCACTAACCAGAGAAGTGCAGGGTTAGGTGGTCTATGTCCTTCCAAAGTCTCGCTTTTAAATGATGCGTCGGGCGGCGTGAGAGGGCGGAGGGGGTCACTGTGTAAATTCATGTCTAATACACATTCATTCTTACACGTCAATTACACATCAGGTGTGTTGGGGGGGGGGGCGGGGGGGAGTCTGTGGACTTGTAGTCTGTAGCCAATTTGCCCAGTTTGTTTACTATTGACTGTTCTTTCCCCAATACACAGGAATATGACATCTTACAGTACATTAAAAAAAAGCAATAACCATTCAAGTTTTATTTTGTCATGATACATAATATAAAAAGCTATATAACCCACAACAACACTTACAAGGGGCAGGAAAATGAAACACCGGGTTTTAGATTATAATTCATTAGTATGCGTAGGGGCTTCCTTTGCAGGCAATAACTCGTCAGTTTGTCTTGGGAATGACAGATACACGTTCTGTACAGTGGTAAGAGGGATTTTCAGCTATCCCTCTTGCAGAACAGTGACGGACAACATTTCCTGTCTCGCTCCTCCAAAACACCCCAAAGTGGCTCAATAATATTCAGATCTGGTGACTGTGCAGGCCATGGGAGATGTTCAGCTTCGCTTCATGTTCATCAAACCACTCTGTCACCAGTCTTGCTGTGTGTATTGGTGCCTTATCATCCGGATGCACAGCACTACCTTCAGGGTACAATGTTTGAACCATTGGGTGAACATGGCCCTCCAGAATGGTTCTGTAGTCCTTGGCAGTGACGTGTCCATCTGGAACAAGTCTGGAACAACGCTATGATGTTACAGCCCAAACACTCACTGATCCACCCCCATGCTGCACTCTGGGTATGCAACAGTCTGGCTGGTAAGCCTCTTTGGGGCTTCTCCACACTGTAAGTCTCCCAGACGAGGGAAAGAGTGAAGGTGGTCTCAGAGAACAATGCATGTTTTACAATGTCCACAATCTAAGACTTGGACTGCTGGCAACATTGAAATCAACATTTGGCATTGGGACAAGTGACCAATGGTTTGGCTAGAGAAGCCAGACCATGAATATGGACCCTGTAGAGTTCTTGGCAAACAATTTTAGTGGAAACAGGGGACTCAAGGTGCATATTTAATAGCACAGCGAGAATGGACAGCTGTGGTTTTGCGTTTTTTTTTTTTTATTGGTTACAATTCAGGTTAGTACTTGGACATCCCTTTAAGACAGCTTTCTCTAGGGTCCACAATTACTGCTATTGGGTTTGGCCCATCCTTCGTATGGTATGCCAATATTACCTGGGACACAGTAGCTCTTGATACACCACAAACACTAGCTGATCTGGTCACAGATGCACCAGTCAGACTTGCACCAACAATTTGTCTTCTTTTGAACTAATGTCTCCCATTATGTTGTGTGGATTGGAATATTTTATGTACAGCATGTGCTATTGCTATGGTAATTCAACTTGCAATCTGTTCTTACTGATTGAATGTATAATCAGTGAAGATTGGCCACCAGGCCACACATACAGTGGAGGAAATAATTTGACCCCTCGCTGATTTTGTAAGTTTGTCCATTGACAAAGAAATGAAAAGTCTCAGAACAGTATCATTTTAATG
>JAODKM010000038.1:795468-811634 GCA_026780845.1 Petrocephalus sullivani
CAATTTTGTCTCTGACATCTTTGGACAGCTCTTTGGTCTTTCCCATGTTGGAGAGTTTGGAGTCTGCTTGATTGATTCTGTGGACAGATGTTTTTTATACAGGTGACTAGTTAAAACAGGTATCTTTAATGATGGTGATTAATTGAGTAAGAGTGTCTAACCACTCTGTGGGAGCCAGAACTCTTAATGGTTGGTAGAGGTTCAAATACTCATTTCACTCAATTAAATGCAAATCAATGATACTGTTCTGAGACTTTTCATTTCTTTGTCAATGGACAAACTTACAAAAGCAGCGAGGGGTTAAATAATTATTTCCTCCACTGTATATAGGTGTGAAACTTCAAACACTACTGGCCAATGTTTCCATTTAATTGTCCAACCCCTGCATTTCCTTTTTCTGAAATACTGACTAGGACAAAACGATTCTCCAAAAGGAACTTCAGTTTATTGCATTGCAAGACAGACAGCCAGCCAGCCATCTGAGCACATGGAGCATGTCGTATCACATCCCATAGGGTGAGGTGGCCGGCAGAAGGAACCAGCAGGGGGATATAATGATCAATTAGTGTCCAGAACCTGAAGAGTGAATTAGAGGAAAACTTAATGCATCGCAGCATTGGTTAAAAAACACAATGCTATTAAAGCACGTTATCCAGGTGACTTCATGCAAGTTCCACCACTTAAGTGTCACAGCCAGAAATGTCTGGATACATTTAGTTAAGCTAAAAAAATTTTCCTGCGAGTTTCTATACACTAGAAAATTTGAGAAATTACAAAGATAATATACTTACTGCTCTTGACTGCTTTCTTTCCTATGAGAGGAGAAAAAAAAAAGTCATTGGCCAAGATGCACCGAAACAAAGCCACTACACAGCAGTATATGTTTTGCATTTTATCATCTTCGGTTAAGGCCAGAGCCATTTCTTTGGTATGTCTGATAGAGCAGATCTATGCTGTGTCATACAGGACGCTCCTATGCCTCCTGTGCAGTGGGGCGCTCGGGCAGCTATAAAGGGAATGTGCACGTTCTAACTGACCCTTGCTCACAGACACCACCAAAAATATCAGCTAGTTTGGATGAAAAGGAGCAGTTACGAAACTTAATTTTAAATGTTCATATAAATGTTTAATAAAATGTTGATGGTCAATCATTTAACTTGCTGTTAGTGTTAAAAAAAAAAAACTAAGTTTTGGCTAAAAGCACATCCCCCATTCACGTGACTTTAGCTTAATGCCCTGACTGTTCTCTTTGAGGAACAGGACTAGCATATATAATATGATGGACAAGAGCAAAAACATACTGCCCAAATGTGGATTGCTGGATCTCAGGAGGATATACAGTCTTCAGCAAGCAGCATAATTTACCAGAACACCACCCCATATTAAGATTCTGTGTTTCTATTTACATGAAACCCCCATCGAGAGATAGGCAGAGATCTCACCTCCGTAGGAGACCTTGTAGTATAGATAGGTCATAATGCCAACTCCCACCCACACCTCCTGGTACGCCTGTGTGTAGTAGGGCTTCATCTTTGTCCACCACGCTGAGAGAACTCTACCCGCCATCTGGACAAACAGAGAGAGAGAGAGTGAGACACCCACAGATCAACACTCCCATTTTTCAGTCAGTCTGGAGGCTGCCCTGAAACTGCAATACTAGCTACGTTCAATGCAGAGGTAGATATTATTTAATAAATTAAAAATCGTACATACAAAGCCCTCAATACAACACAAAGATCTTACACAGCGTTGTCGTTAATTATAACAGCGTTATATAGGTATAACGCACAATGCCCAGCCTTTCTGGAATACATTAGAGTCTTATTATGTTTGAGCTGGCAAAGAGATCTGAACGCGTTCCTTGTCGAAGTCACACTTAAAGACACAGTGTATATAGCGATGCCCGATCCGTCATTACTCTGCACCAGCGACTTTACGAGGACTATCGATAAAGCAGATTAAGCAGGAGCTAAGCTAGCGAAGACGGCAAATACTGAGGCGCCAGGGACATTATATACGCTACTGCATGTCCCGTGAAGCCACTTACATGTTAAATTACGTATGATTACTTAAACGTTTACAGATATATACCTTTTTATTGTTAAGGCTAGTTTGTTCACCACTTCAGTGAGCTAGGCCTCGAAAAAGCATAACCATCTAGCTAGGCACATTGTTAAATTATTCGTAGACAAATTCTCTTTAAGAGATTAAATATTTCTAAAAGTACACATAAAAGGCCGTAACTTTAAAAATGCTACCAAATTTAGTCACTTGCCCTGTGAATCGCTGGTACCGGCTTCTACCTGCTGAAGGCTGAGGAAGGTCACCAACAGCAGCGCGCCGCGGGGATTTCTGGGAAGGCACGAGCTCTGCCTCACCGCGCATGTCAAACTTACGCGTTTATGGCGGTTTCCACCTAGCGGACACCTCCGGAAATGTTTCATTTAGAGATACTGTTTTAGGTTGCCACTGCTCCAGCACTACAAAGAAGAATGCTTTTTTATAATTAATTTAATGCTATTTGTCAGCAAATTTTATTTCCACAACTATAAATTCTCACATAACAACCCCACCTTTATGGTCTTTAAAAAGGATTTTGAGCTCTACATACAAACTATTTCTACATCATGGAATAAAAAAGCTATTAGAACATTGTCAATCTGCAGAGAATTTAAGATCTTCACAGCGGTATCAGCTTCTATTTAGATGTGTAACATTTGCCCTCTCCCTTTCTCTTTCTTCCTTACCTTTCTTTTCTCCCTCATTTCCTCCTCTTTTCACTAGTATAACAATGTATGAGATTTCTGAATAACTGCATGATGTATTACTTACAATCCTGCATTTTGTTTTGTTTTGAGATACATTGTTTAATAAAGTTATATAAAAAAAACACCTCCGGAAATGAGCGTGAACGATTGTCCTGCATACACGCAAAATGCGACACTATCGGTATATTTTTAAATGGGTTGTTTTTACGTTTAATATTTTAAAATATAAAAAAGTTTGAAATGTACTTTCAAAACCATAGGCGCCATCAGAACCTCAGAGCGCCCCTGTTTATATGTCGATATTTCTACCTACAACTAACTACAATTCAATGAAAATATTTGTATATATTTTAAGACACACAATCCATTGTGGTAGTGCCTGTTTTCAGAGTGCATGAAAGGAATGATATTTTCTACTTTTGATTTGGCATAGACATCAATCGGTTGAAGTATAAAGTTTTCCTCAGCTCATGTTTCTAATATTTCCAATAATGTTTTTCAAAAGAATTTGGAAGTGCTTTAGGGCAACCACAAAAAGGAAAAGGAAAGATGGTATATACAAATAAAGAGCAGAAGGAAGTATGGTATACATCAACAAAGATGAGAGATAAGGATGATATACACAAACAAAGAGGGAAGAATGGTATACACAGACAAATGGGGAAGAATGGTATACACAAACAGAGGGAGGAATGGTATGCACAAACAGAGGGAGGAATGGTATACAGAAACAGAGGGAGGAATGGTATACACAAACAAATAGGGAAGGATGGTATACACAAACAACGAGGGAGGAATGGTATACAGAAACAGAGGGAGGAATGGTATACAGAAACAGAGGGAGGAATGGTATACAGAAACAGAGGGAGGAATGGTATACACAAACAAAGTAAAGCTGAGCACTGGAAGTGAGACACAGGCACAGATGGGCCTCCTAGGTCACCCTACATGGTGAGGGCGACCAGTGAAGCAAAGAGCAGCACATTCCCTGCCCCTTGTGCTGATCAGTGCCCTCCACCCAGATGTGCAAGATTTTTGGGCAAAACACTGATCACTTTTTGTTTTTTTGCTTCACCCATCATTTAATTCCTCACACTCCTCATGGCTTCTTCTAGTGAGGGAAAAGCTTCCAGACTGCAGTATCCTTCCGTGTCTTTATTAATCTTCAAGACGCAGCATACAATATTCTGGCAGTTTGTCTGCGTGGTTGGACTGTCCTCATTCTCATCAATGTTGTGTAAACAGCATAAACAATGCTGCAGTAATATCCAACATACATCCATAGGTGGCAGTATAGTGACGTCACCCCTACAGCATTGTGGGCTGGATTGCCACCCCGTGGGTGGGTTTTGCCGGTCCTCTGTATCTTAGTATGGGACTTTTTGTCCCACAGTCTAAAGACAGGACGTTAGATACCCTGCTGAGTCTAAATTCCCCTGTCATGTAAATGCATGTGTGCCTTTTGAGGGCCTGTCCAGGGTGTCTGGTGCCTCTACCATGTGCATACTGAGAGAGACAGTAGGACCACCCTGACCCTCAATTGCAGTGTTTCCTAACCCTGTCCTCCGGGACCTATTGGGAGCTGGGAGGGAGCAAAAATATGTGTGCAAAAATGCCTTGGTCACATGATGGAGCTTAAATCTGGTTTCAGGTCACAACAGCTAGACAGCAGCTCCACCCCCCAAACCCACTTTCAGGATGAGTGAGGTGCAGCCTGTCGGGCAGGGAGTTAGTCGAGATCACCAAATCGCAATGAACAAAGTTTGTATCAGAACTAGATTTATTGCCCAAGTATGTGAAGTCAGACAAGTATTGAGTAATAACAGAAATAACTCATACCTGAAAATAAATTAAGAGTATGGCTACATTTAGAGAGGCGTTTGGCAGGGGACAGGAGTCCGGTTTGGGGAAGAGGCACCAGGAAACACAAGAACAGGGCTATTGCTTCTGACTGAAGTTTTTCCCAGCTGGACACAGTTTGAGTGCACAAATCACCTCACTTCAATATCCATTAAAAAATATATAACCTAATTTCACACCTCATTACGATACTGTGCTGTTCTCATGCATGCTGCTTTTAGATAAACAGTGTTGCTGAAGCACAGCACGCAGGTATCAAAAGGACGGCTTTCACCATCTACTGTGAGAACCTTGGACCTTCCACCAAGTCTCCATGCTCCATGCAAGGCTGATGTTAAGAAACAACCAGCAGGAGGCCTCAGTAATTATTGCCTGAGAGTACGCAACAGCCTAGGCGCTGTAACTTCACCTCAACAGGAAAACACCTTCATGGTGTAAAAGTGCTGGCTTCCTGCTGGACAGGAGGAGGTGAAGAGCCACACAGCAGCTCACAGGGTCCTAGGCCATCAGGAGGAACGGCCCCAGGGCTGAAGGAGCACGGGCTCCACAGCCACCAGTGGGGAGGGTCACACACTCCCAAGGCATAGAAGGTTTGTCTACTACTTTGGTCCACGAGCACTGAGTGAGGTCCACAGACAGGCCGGAGCTGCTCCAGGCCCAGTTGGTGACCTCCATCTTAACATGCAGTACCAGTCCAGGGCTCTTGGAAGTCATGAAGCAATGTCTCCTTATGTAGCTAAGGGTAGGGTTGGTACAGGAGCAACCTGACCACAAGCCTTGTCTTTGAGGGACAATTATTAGGAGAACTTTCCAGTTTGCTGCCCAGCACTGCATGAGCAAATGGCCTTGAAGGGGCGGAGGTAGGGCCTATTCAGGGAGGATTGGAGTGCTATTGGTTGATTAGAGGTATATAGAGGACAGGACAAATGTAAGGGGGAATGGACATCACAAAGCAGTGCTGTAGGCTTGGGAGCAGTGCTGGGGGGCGGGGCAGTAATAGGGCAGGTCCCAGTCCCTCTGGGCCTCGTAAGGCTGAGCCCAGCACATGCTGCGCTCCACACGGCTGGAGATGGTGGGGATCTCCTCCCTCTGTGGGACAGCAGACTCCGCCTCCACAGCCATGCCTAAGCCCAGCTTCCCCTGGCAGCGATTGGCCCGGGCCAGCACAGGTCCCGCCTCCTCGGCCCCCTCCCCGTAGAGGAAATCTCGCAGCACCTGCTGAAAGACGTAGACCAGCTCCCAGGGAAGCAGGCTGCTGCTGGCCAGCACCTCCTTGACCCTGGGACAGAGAACAGAGCCTCATTAGCCATGCTGATGAGGTCACTCCTGTAAGACAGCCACTGGCGAATGAAGGACATTTTTAATGACGCGCTGCATGAACACGATCCAAGTGCACAAATGAGGGTGAAGCATTTTCAGTCCAGGATAAAATCACGGTGAGAAGTAAAGTAATGAGCCGTCAGTGTACTGAACCCGGGAGTGCAGTGAGTCTAGGTGGCTTCTTGCTCTGGCCTCTCCGTGGTGCGATGGGGAGACGGCAGCGCCATCTACAGGCAGTGAGACTCTAGGGTCATGGAAGAACCTGGGGCCATTAAAGCAGCATGTGGCCATGACAAAGGGGAAAGTGACTGACTGTGTCTGTGTGTGCCTGTGTGTGACGGCGTCTGTCTATGTGTGTGCATGCCTGTGCGTATGTGGCTGTGTCTGTGTGTGTGTGTGCGCACATGTTTGTATATGTGTCTGTGTGCGCGTGTGTATCTGTTTGCGTGTATGTATGTCTATTTGCATGCGTCTGCGCCTGAATGTCTCACTATCCCAGGGGGTCCACCCCAGCTGTCTGACCGTGTCCATGAAAGCAGAGACGCAGAGCCAACACAGCATGTGATGCCCCCCCCCCCCGCCCCCACACATGTGCTTAGCTGGGGCCTCACCGGGGCCACAGTGCCTTGCAGTCTGCATTGCATTTCCTGTGATATGCAGCTGCACTTCAATCGTCATGCTGGATGCTGGGCTGGATGCTATGGTTACCATGGTTACTATGGTTACCATGGTTAACGTGTCGCTGGCTAACGCCTTACTGTTCTCCTTACTGTTTCTGCGGGACATTTAATTCATTCATATCACGTTTCTCTCGCAAACAATATCAAGGACCCTGTGTACTTAAACACTGTGTTAATTTTAATCATAATATTCATAATAATTAAAAAGTTTCAGGGGTATTTTTATGTCCTTAATATACTATAGTAACAGGAGTGTATGATTCAGAATAACAATGTCAAATATTTCAAATGCAGAAAGAAAGCACATTGATTTACACATGCTGATTGTTGACTGGTCAGGGCATCGTTACCATGTGACCACCCTCCCCAGAGCCTGAACCTTTAACACACGCACACACACACACACACAGACAAACATGGAGTGCACTGTGAGCGGGAGAGAGGACGTGGTGGACCGGACAGAGGAGGCAGGAGCATCTCTGACAGCCCCGGGGTGTCTGTCCGTATTTGGGATGTAGCAGTGCCCTTTTGCGGGCAGTGGCGATGAGGCAGCGGGGCTCAACACTTCAGCACGAGATGCTGCCATTCATCGATAGCCTCCTTAAAAAATGAGGTTGGGGGACTGGGAGCTGCCATTTACCATAAAGATGCAGAGAGAGTCCCGCAAGAAGGTTAGGGTTGGGCGTGGCATGCGTTTGGGCCGGCCGCTGGCAGTTTGTGTCGGCCGGGATGTGCTAAGGATGCTGGGAAGGGGCAGGGCCACCACGATCCGGAAGCACGCCCACCTGGAGAGCACGGCAGCGGTGCGGGCCGGCGGCACCCGAGCACAGAGCAGCTCCAGCTGCTGGCGGTCCTGGGGGGCCACCAGGGGCCTCGGGGCTGCCGGCTGCATGCCGCGCACCAGGTGGCGCCGGCGCTCCCGCTCCTCCACGTGCCACAGCAGCTGGCGCAGCAGCGGGCCGCCACACGTCGCCTCCACAGGGGGGCGCTTCCTCCAGCTGAAGAGGGGCATCGCCAGGCTAGCCCAGCAGAGGGCGCTGCTCGCTATGTGTGGCCCCCACCGCTTACTGTCCAAGCTCGCCTCCCAGCCACCAGTGACCTCCCTGCCAAAAAAAAGGTGGAACCAAAAACTGTCCTTCAGTCAGTAACTTATGTAAATGTATGCTGATGTATGCAAATATATGTAAATTTTCACACGGCCCTCTTTCTCTTTCTATCATTAATTGGCATCATCCAAGCAGCTCTAGTAAAAAACTGTCAGTAAGAGTCGCACTTCGGGCCGGCCGAACGTCACCGTGTCGGTTCTCCTGCTTCACCCCTGGCTCCCGTCGCCTGTGAAGGAGATGCCCTGTTTGCCAGCGCACTGGCGTGAGCACGTCGAGGCGGGCGCATCGTCCAGCCCATGATAGTGGCCCATGTTCAGGGCAACCTGCAGTGCCCTGAACATAGGAGGGGAGCAGGTGCAAAGAGGGCATGGGTGGATGGGAACGGTGCCCCCTACAGCTGGCCCCAGGTGGGGTAACACTGTCTAGACACCCCTGGGTCAGTGGGGGGGTTGGTAACTGAACAAAGGGAGATGACACGGTCCAGGGTCTCTGAGCAAATTGGGGGCACATGTGCACACATGCAGACAGACAGACACACATGCAGACAGACAGACAGACAGACATATACAGCCACTCAAATAGGGACACATACACAAACACCTTCAGGCATCATATAAAAAATCAAAAGCAGTATAAACACGTGTAGAGTATATGTGGATGGACACACATGCTATTTACATACAAGCACACGTATGTATGTATATAAACAGAAACACTCGTACCGGTGGCCCTGACCAGGATAGGCAAATGGAATATGGAGGTATACATGAATGTACACACACGTTTGCATTCATGTCTTTGTGAAGACCGTCCATCCATCGCTACTATATACAGTTGCCTTCAGTCTCGCTTGTTGCTCTTCCATCGTTAGATTTGGGCAGCGGTCATTCTCAAACTTGAACGCTTACCGACGGCAGAGACAAAGAACTCATAAGGGATTAGCGCTGGGAATATTCGTCGGATTTCAGATTATTTAAGCAGTTTAACTTCAGATTTAGGTCGGCGGTCGTGATGGAAAGTGAATCTTCCAAATGTAATTAAATCTGTTACCTCACATATTGGCGAGCATGAATTTTCATTGCACAAATGTCCCCGTTTTAATACCAACAGTAATCTGTGCGGACATACCCTTACAGCGAACAGACAGCTGGCCCCGATGTTACATAAGTGCCCTGTGTTATTTAAAGGATGCCCCATGGTAAGTTAGTCCTGCAAACCAGCCGATCCAGCGAGCCGGTAAGTTGGCCCCTGTGTCCCCCAAAAACCTCCAGCCTGCATGAAGACGACAAGGGCGATAACTGTCCAACTGACGGAGGCTGGTACCTTTCGTCGAGAATTATAAAGCGTTAAGAACAAAAAAACGTGTTTATTTCCAATACACCCATTTCCCTACATAATACATTACAAAACATTTTTTTTCTCTTTTTACTGAATAAATCATAGCATTCACAGTTTGTTTTACTCGACTTAAATGTTAGAAATGCTTTGCTATTCGTTGCGTTTACATTGGCTACCTCTACATAATGCAGGCGATTTGACTTTGAAAGGATTTTGACATTTTTGTATGTAGGCCTAATAAGTAAATTGAACACTATAGAAATCAGGGTATTTAAGAAAGACTACAACATCATAATTAGATAAAAGAAAAAGGTCCGTGTTGAAACTTTCTCTTCAGTAAACATATATGTAACATTGTATGATATGAAAGTGATTACAAAGCCGCGTATAAAGCCTATGTAATATTTCCTGAATAATAACAGTATGGGTGCATTTCGGCGCGGCTATGGGACTGGATGGCGATCTGGCACGTATTAGACACAAAGAGAGTTGTTACTTACAGCTGTCAGGTAATCCGCAAATGCAGAGTGGGGGCAAGGCAGGGAAGAGGGGTAAATGCCGCACAGCGCGGCTGCCGCTCCCAGCCCCGGCTGCCTCTCTCAGCCTGCCTTACATGCTGCGCCGGCTGCTCTGTCCGCTTTGTCCATCGCTGCCGTAACTTCAGAAGACCGCAGATGTAACTTCTAGCGGGAGCACCCAGCTTTGACAGGAGTGAGTCTCCACGCCAACGTGTCCGATCGGCCAGAGGAGACGAGCTAGAAGTCGACAGAGGCACAGGACTCGCCCCGCGTCCGCCGCCGCCCGCTTCCTTTGGGGGTCTGCGGCCCGTTTCTGCTCCCCGATGGGAGGCGTGCTGTCGCGTCTCCGCTCCCCGGCGATCTGACTGTGTGCGCGCAGAGTTGCGCACAGACACTCACACGCTCATGCACACACAGACACGCACACATATACGGATAGATGCAAAGTCAAATTAACTGACACGCAGACGAGAACATTACATCTGTTATTCTATACACTAAAAGTTTTTTAGTAAGACTCGGTGTGGTTGTTACAATATAACTAAGTATCCGATTGTACCATACATAATCCCCGCCGCTTGCGACCCCAAACCACTGAGAAATGTATGCCTTTTCTTACAGTATTAAACGGCCTTATTCTAAAATCCTTTTATATAGACTTAAAAATCCGCAGCCCCGGAGGTGTGATGCTTCAGTGCTACCCACTGGCATGGGAAGTCTCCCTTGGGACAAAAAAAAAATGTCTTCTGATTCTGATCTAATGTTGTTCTCTGCAGTTTGCTCTTGGAAACAATAGTCAGACAAAGTCTTGCAGCAAAGCCCCCTCCTGACGGGCCGCGGGGGGGACAGAGGGACAGCATGGGGACAGCATCCCGGCCGGGGCGTGTGTGACAGTGCTGCACATGGTACGTAGAGGTGGGGCACTGAAAATGTCAAGGGAACAGAGATGGCTCAAATTGCTGTGAGTGTGTGGATAATCAGCATGAGAGGGGTCAGGCACCGCGAGGAGGAGCAGGAGGGCGGACATACATGGCGGGGCAGTCACACGCGGCAGGGTGGACACACACATCGGAGAGAACACATGCGGCGGAGCAGACACACACATCGGAGAGGACACATGTGGCGGAGCAGACACACACATCGGAGAGGACACGTGGCGGAGCAGACACACACATCGGAGAGGACACGTGGCAGAGCAGACACATATCGGAGAGGACACGTGGCAGAGCAGACACACACATCGGAGAGGACACACATGGCGCAGCTGACACACGCAGCTGAGCAGGTACACGAATTGGGGAGGACCCACATGGTGGGGCAGTCACACACATCAGGGAAAACACACGTAGAGGAGGGGACACACGTGGCAGAGCGGACACACGCTTCGGGGAGTACACATATGGCGGAGGGGACACACGCATCGGGGAGGACACCTATGGCGGAGGGGACACGCATTGGGGAGGACGCACATGGCGGAGCAGACACACGCTTCGGGGAGGACACATATGGCGGAGGGGACACACGTGCTGGAGGGGACATATGTGGCAGGGCGGACACAGGCAGTAGGGTGGACAATTTAAAAAACACAGTAATTCTGAGCCACTGTGGGGCTCAGCAATGCTCCATCTGCACCCCCATTCCAATTCTGCATTGGCCGAAGAGGGCCCCAGGGGCCCAATTGCGTCTTCCCACTATCTGGCCTCCCTTGAGCACCAGGCGCCATGACACTGGAGGTGCCTGACTGCCTCTCTGACATCAGCCTGTGCCAGACAAGCATTGTGAGCTCGTTGAAAAAAGACGCTTATATAAAGGAGCATGCTGTGGGTCACCAGGCTTCCAAGGGGGCCTTCGGGGCAGGAAGGGGTTGTTGCTATGGCAACAGTAGTCACAAAGCTAAAGTAAATTCTTGTTGAACCAGGAAGATATGCACCTTTCCTTTTCGGCTCCTGACTCGACGAGTCTCACACATACAGCCCTGTTTTTCTCTGCTCGACCTTTCAGGCTTCGGTTCGATGGGGGCGATGGGGGGGCTTGCTATTGGCCTGCCTGACATCTGGACATCTGTAGAATGGCTGCACAGTGGAACCCTTAGGCCCAGTAAGCAGTGACACACACACAAGCCGGCAGGCTGGGTCTGGCCTCATCTGAAACATAACGTGGGGAGCGAGATGTCACGCCACTGTAACTCAGCAGAACCAGGCGTCAGTCTCTGGCTCTAAGATGAAGCGCCCAGTCTGGAGCCTCCTGCAGGAGCTGTGCCACATCTCCTCCTTCTCTCCTACGGCCTCAGCTTCATCTCATGTGTCACTGGCTCCCTGCGATTCTGCCACCATTCATCCTTCCAGAACATTCTATTCTATAGTTACTATTAACGTCAGAATTAGGCCCGGGGCCTCGGCCTGTCGGCATGGTCGGGCTGTGACCAGCAGCATGCACTGGGGCGGTTTGCAGATGAGTGTGAGGTGGCCAGGATGAGGATCAGCATGGCCATGGTTCTCAACCGGTGGATTGCCCTCTCCTTGTAGGGGATGAGTTGCTGCCTCATGCTTGATATTCCCCCGGAGGTGCCTGGAGAAGGTGGCTGGTGAGAGAGAGGCCAGGCCATCCCTGCTTAGACTGCTGCCCCAGCGGATGATGGAGGGATGGATGGATGGATGGACATCAGCATTACTGCACATGCAGGTGGCTCCACATGGCTGGAAGCTCCTGTGTGATCTATGCAGGACATTTGGCAAATGAGGAATGCATGTGCAGTAAATTCCATCATCGAGAGGCCCGGGAGCTTCGGGACATGGGGATCCGGGTCGGAGCCAGGCTTTTAATGGCACCGTGCTCCTGTAACAGCTGGAGCTAATGAACACACGAATTAAGGAAAATCTCCTGCTAACCCAGGGCACGCAGTTTGGTTCAGCGGTGTCACTAAATTGCTTATGGTCTGGCACCCGGCCCCCGGCATCCGGGGTTTATGCAGAAGGCAGCACTCAGGATCTCGTGTGACCCAGACCAGCAGGAAGTCTGCAGTGGGACGGAAGATAGTAGGTACATTTTTAGGATGAAGCGACTCACCTAGAGCGATCATTTCCAATTTTACAGGCTCCATCCGCCTCCTGGCCCTCGTCCATTAACCGACCGGCTGCGGATTCAGGCACTAACATAAGACGCGGGCCTTGTGATGGGTAGCTACCATATTCGAGGGGAGAACGAGGCCGTCACATGCCGCACTGCCCGCAGGCCTGTGACTGAGTGGACGGCGAGTTTAATTTCACCGAGTAATGATCTGGTAATCTCCAGTGACATTAGAGCACTGGGACATCAGCATGGCTCTCTGGAGATTATCTGTGATGAAGATGTCCGCGGGGGGCAGGGATGAAGGGAGATGAGGTTGTGAGGAGGCAGAGAGGGTGGGGGGGCGGGGATAAAAGTGAAGCCTGGCATCAACCACATGCATAAATTCTGCCCATTTACGTGTGACTATGTCATATGTATATTTACAGTATATGTACTGTAGGTGCATGATATTTGAGGCACTGTGGCCTCACACCTGCCTATGTAATATGTAGCTTCGGCTATCGTCTCCTCACCTCCCTTCTGCGTCCCTCCCCAGACACTGATCCAGTTTGATTCTCAGCGACAGATGATTTATCCGACGGGTCGGCTCATTCCCCCGCTACCCTAAAAAAAAGACGTACACGCTGCTTAGGAATAACACACATACGGCAGCTTCCCAAGCAGCCTGTGTATATATTTCTCATTCAATTGAAATATTGTCTTTCATGTTAAGGTATAATAACAGGCAACATCCAGACACAGATATCAGGAGCAGCAGCCGTGCCGAGTTCAGTGTCTTGCTCGCCAAATGCAAGCCTGCCACCCTGCCTGGCAGATTGTCGCGTTTTATGCATATCTAAGGAGCTCTGAAAGTGAGGTGAACCGGGGCCGGTTTGCACTGATGTCTCCCCCCCCTCCCCGGGTGCCGCACTGACATCGCACCCCCACACCCAAACTGCAAACTCGGCCAGCCCATCAGCCAGCCCCACACCGAACAAAAGGCAGCCTCCCTTTGCCATCTACGTTTATATTCTTCTTCAGCGGGAACAGCTGTGGTGCTGTTCGATTTAGGCGGCGTGAACCTTGTTTTTCTTTCTGACAATGCAAGGGGCAAAACTGAGTGTTTTAAGAGGATGCAATTATTTTGTTCAAAGCATACCGTCCAACATGCGCACCTCGAAATTGAAAATAAATTGGAAACACGTCTCCCTTCTATTTTTTGCTTACTTTGTTCGGTACCCGGAAGTCGAAATCGAAGAACAGACACTTTCAGCATGAACACGGCACCTTCACGTAGGAAGTAAACTCAGCATCCTGGCCGACGTTTGGTCCCTCTGGTGACGTCTTGCTCTAAATCTCGCTTGACATTTCTTTTACGATAGAGGGAGGGAGGGCTAGACAGACACATCGCTGTGTCCCACACCCACTCCACACTGTCATATCCTGTCGTCTCACAGAGACTTCTAAATGTGTCTAAATAAAACTCTAGTTCTTCTGCAGGGGCAATAGACTGACAAGCACTTTAGTCGCATTTACGCATTTTTGTCACAAGGGGATGTGTTAAGCACCTTGCTGGAAAATGACATATTCACGCATTGTATAAAACCAGAAAACTGCTTTTGCAAATATGTAGCGTGTCCAGGGGCAGGCTAACTTCTCTCTTTCAACCATATTCCTAATGTTCAAGTCCTTAGTGCTAATTTATAATTCTCACCTGTTGTCTAGCCTCTGATCCCTAGTGTTTGAGTTAAGCATTAATGAGCCACACCTGCCCTTTGTTAATGACCTTGTCTTGGTGTATATACGCTACCGTTCAAAAGTTTGGGGTCTTCAATTGAGCCCACAATTGTTGATGTTCCAGACACTCAATTAACCTAAAGGCGGCCAGTTTTAATCCACAGCTAACAAAACGACGTCTTTACGTCAAAAGTCATGAGAACGTTATTAATTGACGTCATATGGACATTATTTTGTAGAGACAGAGGAAGTTATTTTCGACGACCACATCCTCACAACGTCACCATGCTATTTCAAGAACGTATATAGGACGTTGTCTTTTGTCCTTTGTAGAACTTTTCCAAATGATTTCTTAATTAATTTTAACTATATAGAACATTATACATAAGTTCCTAAGCTATATGTTTAGCTCATGGGAAAGACTAACTTAAAACAAATAACTGCATTAATCAAATATAACACTTCATATTAAATTAAAATAAAAGAGCATTCATTAATAATGGCAGAAATGTCTAAACAATTTACTAAGCAGTTATACAACTAACTATTTATTAAAATATCAATTACCCATTTATTCCATATTTCAGTCATATTTCACTTTTTACACAATAACGTCAAAACATCAATAACTTTAAATCACATTCTAAATAAAACAACTTCATCTAAATACAACTTCAACAACAAGCAAATTCTTCAGTATCAGCTCCCTGCTTCATTTCCTGTGAATGTCTCATTGCAGCATCATCCTAGGACAACACAGAAGAAATAGTTACAGAAGACCTTCGTTAGACACTTTTGTATGGCATGAGTGGAATAGGTATTATGAGTCACACGTGTAAGAACACACATAATTCCAAATCACATTCATGTAACTATTCAGTATTAAGCTCTTCAATGTTAAAACATCTCAGCACCTTCTGAGGTCCACAGCTTGGACAGTGCTTCAGTGTCACGGCAATTGAATTATCCATGATAAAGTCGGTTGGTTCAGGATGGGCTTTACTGCATGCAGCCACAATATCTGCAAAAGACAGAGACACAAACATCACCTGATATTTATATATGTAAATATATAAAGTAGTATGACCGCTTCATGTTACTACCCCTTAAGACGTGAATTTAGTAATGTAGTGATAGTATTAATTAATTCATAAGAATAAAATTGGATAGACCAAAGAGTGTCAATAGAGCATTCACTAACACAATGCTACTGTTTTTCACATAGACGTGCTCATTGCAGCCTAGTGTTTATGTACAAAAATAAGTTTAATGAACAAATCTCTTTGGGTTTTAATGGATATACACTGCCCATGCTGGATGTATCTTTATCTTACATTTGAAAAAGAGTAAGCATTAATTAAGAAAACTTTACTGTCAGTAATTGTAACCTGAATACCTGTATATATTTTTAAATGCATAAAAACATGTAAATGGCCTACATGCCGTCCTCTAACCTTAATAGTCGCAAGCAGCCAAATGTCAAATAAAAAACTGAAAAATAACATACCGTCTCAGCACTCATTTTCTCTTCAAAATGTTGGTCTAAATGAATCAAAAAGTTAACTTTGCAGTATAACATAAAAAAGAAAGACACAATAAATACACATAAATAGCCCCACGTTGCAATATCCTTAAACAAGAGGTGATCTATTGCGGTCCTATAGAACCACTTCCAGCACTTCTAATCCAGTATACCGTCTTACATAAAGTGGGTCAGGGTGAGGGTAAAATGCGGAATTCCGGCGGATTCCGCCGGACGTAAACAAAAGGGCATTGGAGGAGTTCTCGCTG
>JAODKM010000038.1:811734-827111 GCA_026780845.1 Petrocephalus sullivani
GTCGTCACTTCCGGCCTCGAGGCGCGTCATTTGACTCGTCTCCCGACTTCCAGAGGTAAAAGGAACGCACGATAACTGTAGAAAACGGCTGCAGACATGATAAATCAAAAACCCCACACATTTAGTAGCAGCAGGTTGATAGCAGCGCAATATATGTTATATTCAAATAAAGGTTAATGATAAAAAAAAGTTCGATAGCCGTACTATATGCATGTAATTAGAGGATATCCGAATTATAGGTCGAAAAAAGACCTTCCAGAACCTCGAATGTTGAGTGTCTTGTGAATGTCAGAAAAGCAACATCATTTCAAAACAGAGCACGTGTGTGCAGCATTCATGAAGTAATAACGTATTTTGAATAAATGAATTAATGTTTTAAATACATAAAAAACGTTTTGAATAATATACTATATGTGTTACACTTGATTAAAATTAAACATCCGGGGAACATACTCTGAACATCAAATACATGCAGGACCTGTTTGTAACATTCATGAACCTGCATCAAACGTTACCTGGAGGACCCAAATCAGACGTCCGCCTGACATTCTACATGAAACGTTACCTGGTGGAACCAAATCAGACGTCCGCCTGACGTTCTGCATGAAACGTTACCTGGCGGACCAAAATCGGACGTCCGCAGATGTCACTGGGACGTCACTTGTTAGCTGGGGCAGCACAACAGTTTTCTAACTTTGCTACCATAATTTCAAAATGGAATTCTAATTTGCCTTATAAAATGATTAACGTGCCATCGGAACACAGGGCTAATGATAGATAGATAGATAGATAGATATACTTTATTACATACTCAAAGTCCAGCAGACAATGACAGCACATTAAATACACCACAACGGAAAAGAGGAGAAAAGAAAAATGGTTGTTCATTTATGTTACTATCTGATGGTCTGTACACTAATGCAGATATTACATTAAAATCCAGCTACAATAGTCATTTATAACATACACATACAATGTGTACATCGTGTTTCTGGTTAACCTAATGTTATTTTGGACAAAAAAAGATTTTCTTTTGGAAACAAGGTAATTTCTGAGTGACCCCACACCTTTGAACGGTAGAGTATGTGTCTGCCCTTGCCTTATTTCTCTGTTATTGTGGAGGTCAGTGCTGAGTCGTGCTTTTTCCTGTGCGTGCCTTACTTGTGTTTCCTGAAGCCCTTGTGTTTAGTTATGGTCCGTTTAGCTCCTGATTTATTTACCGTCTTTGTTTTGATCTCTTACGTTCCCCTATGGTTTCTGGTTCTGTAAGTTCTGCTAATAACATCCCCTGTTCCCCATAAGCCACACTGTGGACCATCCTTCCATCATGCCTGTGGGACCCAGGATTTTTTGCCCCTCTGCCTCCCAACCCCCCCCCCCCCCAAAAAAAAAATCATACCTGAGCGAGTCTCTTTCTTGTTCTTTTTATTCAATCTGATGCATATGTCTGTGATTTTTATTTTGATAACTCTAAAGTTTGTATCCCTGTGTTAGATTATGTGTTACCTCTGGTTAACATTAAAGCTTCTTGGGATGCTGACACCCCTCCATGAGCCAACACCTTATCATGGTGGAGGAGTTTGCATGTTCCAGTGATCCCAAGAGCTAAGTTGTCCGGGGCTTTATTCCCATGGTAGGGTCACCCAAGGTCTGGGGTGAGGAACCCGACAAAGTGCGGCTCAAAAATGACCCTTATGATGTATATGAACATTGAGGCACAGTTTCCCTCACCCGGATGTGGGTCACATGGGTCCCCCATCAAATGGGTTCACCACCCATAGGAGGGGCCATCTGGGTCCAGTGCAGTGTGAGCTGGGCAGTGGCCGAAGGCGGGGACCTTGGTGGTCCGATCCTCGGCTGCAGAAGCTAGCTCTAGGGACATGGAATGTCACCTCTCTGGCAGGGAAGGAGCCTGAGCTGGTGAGCGAGGTTATGAGGTTCTGACTAGATATAGTCGGGCTCACCTCGAAGCATGGCTTGGGCTCTGGAACCAGTCTCCTTGAGGGGGGTTGGACACTCTTCCACTCTGGAGTTGCTCACGGGGAGTGGCGCCAGGCAGGAGTGGGCATACTTATTGCCCCCTGCCCGGGCGCCTGTACATTGGGGTTCACCCCGGTGGACGAGAGGGTAGCCTGCCTTCGCCTTTGGGTGGGGGGAAGAGGCCTGATTGTTGTTTGCGCTTATGCGCCAACCAGCAGTTCAGAGTACCCACCCTTTTTGGAGTCCTTGGAAGGGGTGTTGGAGAGCGCTCCTCCTGAGGACTCTCTTGTTCTGCTGGGGGACTTCAATGCTCACGTGGGCAATGACAGTGAGACCTGGAGTGGCGTGATTGGGAGGAACGGCCCCCCGATCTGAATCCGAGCGGTGTTTTATTATTGGACTTTTGTGCTCGTCACGGATTGTCCATAATGAACACCATGTTCTAACATAAGGGTGTTCATATATGCACTTGGCACCTGGACAACCTAGGTCGCAGTACGATGATCGACTTTGTGGTCGTGTCATCTGACTTGCAGCCACATGTACTGGACACTCGGGTGAAAAGAGGGGCGGAGCTGTCAACTGATCACCACCTGGTGGTGGGTTGGCTCTGCTGGTGGGGGAGAAAGCTGGTCAGACCAGTGTCAGAGCTTGGTCCGCATTATTGGCAGTAAGTCGGACTCATTTCCGGTGAGGGTTGGACTTCGTCAGGGCTACCCTTTGTCACCGATTCTGTTCATAACTTTTATGGACAGAATTTCTAGGCGCAGCCAGGGTGTCGAGGGTGTCCGGTTCGGTGACCTCAGGATTAGGTCTCTGCTTTTTGCAGATGATGTGGTTCTGTTGGCTTCATCAGACCATGACCTGCAACTTGCACTGGAGCAGTTCGCAGCCGAGAGCGAAGCAGCTGGGATGAGAATAAGCACCTCCAAATCCGAGGCCATGGTTCTGAGCCAGAAAAGGGTGGAGTGCTCTCTCCAGGTCGGGGAGGGGGTCCTTCCCCAAGTGAAGGAGTTTAAGTATCTCGGGGTCTTGTTCATGAGTGACGGAAGGATGGAGCGGGAGATCGACAGGCAGATCGGTCTGTCATGGTGAAGAAGGAGCTGAGCCAAAAGGCAAAGCTCTCGATTTACCAGTCGATCTACATCCCTACCCTCACCTATGGTCATGAGCTGTGGGTAGTGACCAAAAGAACAAGATTGCGAATACAAGCGTCCAAAATCAGTTTCTTCCACAGGGTGGCTGGGCTCTCCCTTAGAGATAGGGTGAAAAGCTCAGTCGTTCGGGGGGAGGTCAGAGTAGAGCCGCTGCTCCTCCGCATCGAGAGGAGCCAGATGAGGTGGCTTGGGCATCTGGTTAGAATGCCTCCTGGGTGCCTCCCAAAATGCTGAGATGTGTAGAGGCATTGTGAACCATTCTTCAAGGAAAGTCCTCCAGTTATTTGAGGGATGAAAGAGGAGAAAATATGTTCTGTACTTAGCACTCCAGAACTTCCCATAAAGGTTCAAGGAAGTGCAGTATGTATCTGTTGACTGTGGAGGCCATTGATGGCACTTTACCACCTCCTGCTGTCCATGAGCACACCCTCGATCTTGGTTAAGAGTGTGTAGCAGGGGTGTCATTCTGGAATATGGGAATCTCACTGTTCATGCCATATGATGCTCGTGGTCTTGTGAAATGTCCTCATTTCACTTGGCTGTTATCTAACCATGCAGAGCAATTACTGGAGATAATGATTCCCAAGAGAGGGCTGCCTATACCAACAGACACTGTGGGCTGAAGGCATTCTTTGGCATTCTTAAGACTTTGTCTGGATGTAGATAAATGACTCAAACCATAATATGTTCTCTCTATCATTTTGGGGTCCAGGTTTTGTGTTCCTTGCATCAGGATAGGTGCCTTTCTGTTTTGATGTTACATACAAGCTCCTTCTGAATGGAGACTTGGGCTGTGCTCAAAAAATTGATACAGCAAAATATCGTGACATACGCTTAGACAATAAATGTATTGATATGGATGCTGCTGTATTGATACGGGCAGTTTAAGAACTTTTATTTGGCAAGCAATCCAACAGTGTAACGTCAGCTTTGAAAAAGAAACATTACCTATGGTGCAGTGCACAGGCGATTCTGTGGTTGCACTGTATACAGTTCATTTTTTCACTTATTAAAATTATTATCAATTTGTGAGATTCCACCACGAATGACCCCACCTTAGGGTCCACCGTAATGCCCCTGTCACTCTCACAAACACATCCTAACTTTCCGGAAAGAAACACAACGCATGAAGTAGCAACTAGAAGATCTTTCCTGACCTAGAGACCCATAAATATGACGTAAATATAGGAGATTTACTGAATCTCTTCTTAGCAATAAATGACACCTTTCTGCCAGCACTACTGATGAACTATATGATTCTGAGCTTCTGGTAACTGAATAACTTACTTTATGGTGTTTTCCAAATAACACGCTTCTTACTCAGTCATATGTCCTACAGTGAGATGAAAATTGTGGATGACAGGAGCGCTATTTACCGCAGCGTTATCAGCGTAGCTATTTGTGTTATGCTTTTAACTAACCAACCAAGCTAGTTGCAGTTTGTACAATCAAACAAGATAATCTTTATGAAACTTAACCGACGAGATGATTAAATACCACCATTTAACATAGCCTTTTTATTGACTAACTTGGTTATGAAACAAGGTTTCCAACGCCTTAAGTTACATACAGAGCCATTTTAACGGAGGGTAGGGGTTCTCCAAATAAAAACTGTACGAGAAAGAAACTTTAAATTTTGTATTGAGATATATTAATCGTATGTGTGTTTTTTTTAACCAGACATTATATGTGATATTATTCAGGGGGATGATCTCCCCATCTCAACATTTAGGCGTGTTTCCCCATAATTCTACAGCTATGGTACCAGCAAACTACATACTCTCAAAGTTAGACAAACATGAAGGTCAGTGAAGAGCTATTTCTACTGCTACATAGAATGAAGGCATCAACAGTTGGCAGTTCAGCTGTTTAGAATACTTGTATTATTTTGGCATTATTCAACGTGTATTGTGATACGTATCGCACTGTTCCCCTGTATCGTGATGCGTATCGTATCATGAGGCTGTTGCCAATGCCCAGCCCTAATGCTGACCCGCCATAAACTCCATCAGAGTGAAGTTCATGACACACGGCTTCCAGACAGTTCCATTGGGTCACAGAGGTGCTGCTGCAATTCTGTGCTCCTCTCTGAGCTTGTGCATTGGTGGCATTCAGCTGCTGTCCTAGTTATTCTGGGGGGTGAGCTTCAGTATGCGACAGCCATTCCCCCTAATGCTGTTGGTCAGTGTTTGGTCCCCTGTAACACATTAAATCATTTGTAATCGATTCTGATGCACCTGCAGCTAGGACACGTTTTGACCAAGGGACTCGAGGTTAATTGCCTTAAAAATTCACACATCAAAGTGCTGATTATCAGAACTCACTTACAGCTGACAGATCCTGATCCATGACTCAGCTTCACAAACATGTTATTTTAGCTTCTTCAGTGTTAAAATTACATATGCATACAGATGACAAGGTCACTCAGTGTTATAGCCCTACTGCATATGTAAAAGCTAAAAACGTAATTACAACCAAACTTTCAATCATGAAAAAAAAAAAAAAACAACTGGCTAGTGGAGTATGATTTCTGACATTGATGGAGGGAGATGGTTCACTGGTAAGGCAGCCAACCTGCACATAGCAATATATTCAGCCGAATCAAATAAGTATGTATCATTATGCATTCTGTAATTGCTCTTTTATGTTCAGATATGGTTTGAGCAACAGCGGCTTTACGGGAGAGAGACATTTCACCAAGCGAGAGATAAACCTTTTCCCCAAAATGCTCAGCTCTGACCAGCGATGCTGGAGTCCTTTCACATGCTCAACCATGGTGTTTTTCGGAAAGATCATCCCTGTGTCCTCCCTGAGTCTGTGTGAACCCGGCTCGCTGCTCTTCTCCACCATACCCTGCTTATTCTGGGTCAGGCTTTGGGCTTAATGTTCTTGGTAACAGGTTCAGTAAGAGCTTATGTCAAATCACTGCTGAAGGCTGGAAATAACAAGTGCTGGCACCTTAGCGCCATCTAGTGAAGCATTTCTGTAAGTATCTACATTGTGAGTTCTTTTCCCACTAAAAAATTATTTCGCTTCTGGGAGATTTACTTACACAAACATGTTCTGAGGGCAGAACAGGAAATTATTTAGAGAGACAACCAATCAGATTCTACAGGAGGTGGGTCCAAGCAACTAGAAGCAGTGGGACTAAGACATTTTATTGGCTGGTCTGACATCTGACACATGATCTGATTGGTTGTCTCTCTAAATGAACCAACCATGGTTTGTGTAAGTAAAACTCCCATTTACCGCCTTGTGTCATGGGGGTATGCTGTGCTACCACTAGCAAGCTTGGCTTCTGTGCAAACAGAACAAACAGATTAATCACACCATTAAGGCTGTAGAAGGAGTCAAGAACAAAACCGTCAGCTTTCAGCCAATTAAATCTACAGGGGCTGCAGCTCAGCAGATTGGGGATCTGTGCCATGGTCTGGAAGGTTTAGGTTCAAATACCAAGGCTGGCATGACTCTTGACAACATTGTCAGGTCCCCGATCTGGGCTTTTATGCAGTGATTGACCTCAAACGTTCTTCACTTATATGCCACTTTGTATAGAAGTGTCTGCTAAATAAATGCAAATGCTTTGATTAGACCTAATTCAGCAGTTACATGTGATGGACAAAATGACACTTCACAGAAATACAGTAGATGGTTCATAAGACGTCATTTTGTCCCTCAATAACAGTTACATATACAGTGTTAAACGATATCCATAGCTTTGTTCCTTTTGCCCAGCTATGTTAAGTTGATTACACGATGAAGCTTCCACTTCCTATATTCTGCCACAGGAGGGAGTCAGTGTTCCGTGCAGCAGCCGGACATCAGGACAGTGCGCTGCAATTTCACTCTGCCTGGGAGCGAGCTCCTTCAGAACGGGTCAAGAGGAGGGTATATATAGCTCCCATTCAGATAAGCTGACCTAAAAGCAGGGATCTGTTTGGAACTGGAACTGGAAGCCCCCTCTGACATTTAACACCAATCAGTGAGCTGCTTCACAAGAAGACCTGTGTCCATAAAAACAAAATTTTTGTGTTTATTACATTCTTTAAAAAAAAAAAATGTTTTGTGTGCTGCTTTGCCACATATGACCTTTGGAAACAAGTATACGTTTAGGAACATTTATTTCCGCATTCATTAATGAGTACATGGTAAGTGCAAACGGTCCATGGCTAAAATCTACACCCAATGCAGTACAAAGTTAGACGGATTATACAGGCTAACACTCACTGACTAGATCCCTTGGCACCTTGATAGTGTTCTAACAATAGTACCTACGCATGGGATTTTGACTCCCTTACAGATTAAGAAAACCAAACATACTGTTGCCATACATCGTCAGTACATAGTTTCAATATTTTGTTCAGGAAAAACACAAAAGAGACACCTGTCCACGTTTCCAATCAACATATGTATATACATACAAAAGTATGTATTCAAACTGAGCAAAGGAAAGATCCATGAGCCACCTGGTGAGATAATGAAGCGCCTTTAAGGGTCACGGCTGAGCTTTAGAGCTAAAGTATCTGCCACATGGTGCTGTCAAATAAGCAGGAAATTACAGCAAAAATACCAAAGACCAGTGAGGGACAAAATGACGCTTCATGAACCATTCGTTATATTTTTTTACTCCACTAGATGGTGCTCTCTGTTCAAAAAAGGGCACAAAGCATGCCCCAGAGCAAACCAAGAGCATCATTTAGTGGGGACATAAAATATAGCAAATAGTTCATGAAGCATCATTTTGTCCATCACTATCAAAGACCATTAAGACTCCAGGAACCGCAACTCCACGCACTTGAGAAGCGACACGGAATAAACACATACAATTCTTTTTCTTTTTTTGTCACTGTTGTGTTCACTTTGATTTCCCTTCCTGGCTCCAGCACAAGCAGTTTGGAGTGTAAACGCTATGGTTCTACAGAAGATCTTGCCAGGGGGGCGGGGGGAGGGGGCTGTTCCCAACACAAGTGGCGCTATGGCAGCAATGTCATCATACTAACTAATGGACACAAGCCCCTCCCCCCGCCATCCGCTGTCTGCCTTCGGTCCCCATCTGTCTCTCCCTGGGGGGCCAGCGGCTACTCCGCCTTCCGCTTGGCTCCAGGTATCTTCTCTTGGATCCTGTGGATGAAATTAGATGTGATTAAGTACATTCAGTGCCTGGCAAAGAAGGCCACACAATTGTGGAAGGCATAAGAGTGTCATGAAATAATTAAAGTATTTATTAGTGTGACTGCGTCACCTTTATCAACCTGTAAAGCTCCTTATTAAACTTTACAAATTTCAGGCAATAAATCTATTAATCTTAAAGCTATTCCAGCTAGTGGAAAGCTTTTGGTTTTGGGTGCTACTTACTTTCCAACCACACAATTAACGTGTGTCCTTATTAGTCCAAGGTACTGATCAATCTGGGCCTGCAGAGACAGGGAGAGATGCAGGTGAAGCCTGAGTCGGCAATTCCACAGTTGGCCAGCAAGGGGCAAGCGGTAACAAGATTTCTCCCCACCTGGTATTTCTCATAGACCACCGGCATGGAGAACATGGACACCACCGCTAAGGAAGGGCAGGGGAGAAGGTGACAGTCACAGCCCTAATATTTTCATCTTGATGATAGCCAGGCATAGGTGATTGATACTCCTCTACATTGTAATGATTGTATAGCTAAATACATGTACAAGTATCGCACAGAGAACACATCAGTATATGTCCTAGTATACAGGTCAGTACAGCACAAAATACATACTGATATCAGACAGAGTATAGCTTAGAGTACATAGTGATATACAATCCAGTATGTATCAGTATATATCACCCAGTATATAGGTCAGAGTAAGGTATATAGGTACAGAGTAAATACTGGTATATAGCCCAGTATATAGGTCAAAGTATAGTGCAGCGCACATACTGGTATATAGCTAGTATATAGGTTAGGGCAATGTTCTTCAATCTTGCTCCTGGAGCCCCACCTGCCAGGAAGTTTTCACGCCAGCCTGACCTTAATTTGCAACAGGTGTTTCTTTATGGCCTAATAATGAAGGTGGTAGGTTGTAAGTAGTGCGGATTTGACTGAAAACTTTCTGCCAGGTGGTATTCCGGGAGCAGGAGTGAGAAAGACTGGGTTAGAGTGTAGCACAGAGTACATAACTGTATATCACCCAGTATATGGGTCAGAATACATACTGGTATACAGCCCAGTATATAGGTCAGAGTATAGTGCTGTGTGTAGCCTAGTGCAGAGCCAAGGATCCTGCGGTTCCTCACCCATGATGAGCAGGGTCAGGCCGTTGAAGAGCGCCCCCACATAGGTGAGCAGCCACATAAGCGCAGCGAACTGAAACAGAGCATCACTCCCTCAGCACTGCACTCTGATTGGTGAACAGGGAAATGTCACGCAATCACAAAAAAGTGTGTGTGTGTGTGTGTATATATATTCTGTGAATGCAATCAAGTAAAAATGCCAAAAGTCTTGTATTTGGGTTGGTTACTTATGGTTAAGGTTAGGGCTGGTTAGAGGTTAAGGGTGTCGTGATTGGGATTTGAGTTTTCACCATATACATGAATGGTCGGTCCTCATTTAGATAGGTATGCGATTCTGTGTGTGTGTGCTCCAGACACCTGTCTGCTGACCTTAAGCGAGTCCACCAAGTCCTGCACCAGGAAAAGGCGCCGCAGTTCCTTCAGAGTACTGTTCAGGTAGTGCTGGGCTCCCTCAGCGTACCTCTGCATCTGCTCTGGGGATAGGGCCACCTCCATCTCCAGGTACACCCTGGCCAGGAGCACACAGGCTGTCAATGCCCATGCCCGGGGGGGGATGGGGGTCATGCAGGGACACACTCGCTGCCCGCTCACTTGAAAGGGTGTCCCTCGTCGGTCTTCTGCACGGCCTGCAGCACGGACTTGTAGACCCGGAAGCTGATGGTGGTGGAGAGGGCCGCCAGGGCCAGGTAGGCCGCCACGCTGACCACGCTGAACTGCGTGAGCGAGAGCAGCAGCAGCAGAATCGCGCCCAGCAGGAGGCCCGTCTGCTTCACATCCCGCCAGTACAGCAGCTTCATGGCTGCAGCGGGATGCAGAGAGGGGAGCAACCTCAGGGCCCCTGGGGGCACGACTATCACACCGAATAAATGTAGTTGCTTAGTCATGTTCTTCAATATGTTGAACACTACAGTGATACCCTGCGAGACTTATAAATGCCAAAGTCCCCACCAGGGGCGAACTCCTCTGACCTATGCAGTCATAGACTATGAGCATTTTAGAGATGCAAAGTCTCCTAAGAGACTGCTGTCAACCTTCAGATCTCTTTTGGCTCCTATGATGTCCATCCCCAGTTAACAGGAACAGTCGGAGATCACTAAGAACAGCCAATCGCCTTCTGGCCCCTTGGCTCTCTCTCGTCCATTGGGCTCCTCCAGATGTGCTGTAATGCACAGGGCGCTGACGACTGAAACAGCCCAGGGGCCACTGGCCCTGTTAATGTGCCCACTAGGGCTGAACGATTCATTGATTTCACATCGAAATTGCGATCTGAAACAATTCGATTAGCAAATCGCAAAGGCTGCGATTTAGGATATGGATTATACAGCACGTCTGACCCAGGGTTTAAATATGTCATGAGAATAGTTTTGCAAATTCATGCCGTCCTCCTTGTGTGACAGTCAGTCTCACCAATCAGAAGTGCCATGCTCCTCGCGTGCCAGTCATGCTCACCAATCAGAGGTTGCCATAGTGACTGCATATACGCCCACAAACAACAGACGCGTGAAACCCAAGGAAAACGTTACATTCACAGTGTGGAAAAATATTGCTTCTGCTGCTGAGTTGTAAGTGAATTACCTACCTATTTAATGGTCAGAGATTTCACAGAAAGGTCCTATTATTATGGGTCCAAGCAGCGTTAGCCGTAAAATGCCTAATATTTTTATTACTGGAATTGTTTAATTTTCAATACTTTATTTAACTTAACACAGTCACGGCTTTTGTGATAGTTTTATGCGTCATTGTTCTCTGCTAATTTGATCCTTGTGTACATGGGACTTTCCGGAAACACTTTACTAAGGGTAAAAAAGTGGTCCAGCGCTGTTGGCAAATACGGCACTTAAAATGTGCATGTAAAAATGCAATCACTTTACCATGTTCGGGTTGCTAGAGAATTCTTCTATGGTTCATTAGGTGTATGTTATATATAATTTTTGTTAGAATAAATACATTTTTGAGTCAATTAATATATTTCCATTCTTATCTATGGATTAATGTATAGCTCAGTTTTTTATAGGCCTACATGTATAGTGAATACTGAACTGAGTTAAAAAAAATCGCTAATGAAATCGCAATATCTGTCAGATAAATCGCAATTAGATTTTTTCTTAAAATCGTTCAGCACTAGTGCCCACCCTACTTTGCTCTAATGTCCCGTGTGGTCATGTGACCACTTTCCACCCCACAGTCCCTGTGCTCTGCCAGTTGAACAACGTCACACTATGAGGTAGAGTGTTGCTAGGGCCTGATGGCCTGTGTGAAGGTGGCCTCACACCAGCCGTCAGCTGCACATCTTCACGTTTCTCTCCATATTTCCATCCTTGCAAGCCGGATGCAGCAACAGTGCTGCCTGGAGCCAGCGCTGAAACCAGAAAGTCCCCCGAAAGCCTAGCCCACTCGTTACCATGGTAACAAGTGACCCACAGCACTGCCTCACTGAGGCTTCATCAGCTCCCAGCTCTCCGCCTCCCACCACCGCTCGCTCTCTCTCTATCCTCCTGATCCCACTAATCATGGCCAAAGCAACGCTTCATGAACCATTTGCTATATTTTCTGACCCCATTATATGGTGCTCTCTGTTCAAAGGGCTCATAGCCCCAAAGTATCGCAAGAGCACCATCTAGTGGGGCCAGAAAATACGGCAGATGGTCCAACGAGGGTTGTTTGGGCCATCACAAGTACCCTCCCTCCCTCCCCCCATCTCTCCATCCTGCATGCCCTCTCTCCCTCCATCTCTCTCTCCATCCTCCTGTACCCTCCCTTCCTCTCTCTCTCTTTTCCCCATACCCACAAATCATTGCACCAGCATGTGAGCTACAGAATAGACTCAGACAGCTTCCTGCTCCTCATTAACCTCAATAATCACACTCCGTTAGCCCAAATTGTATTTGGTCTGTCACCAGAGCAATCAATCACCGTAAACTCGAGCCAACCAATCGCTATATGGCATGATGTGATATAATTATATATATATCACATCATGCCAGCCATCCTTGTCTGTAGCTAATCAATCCCCCATTGATAACTAATAACAAATCCACAGCAAATGAATGAAACCACCTATAAGCAATTGAAGTCCTTAAAAGGCCAGCGTGATGGTCTACACAAAGCATCGGCCGAAGGACGGAGCCACAGCCTCACCGAGCAGCACAGAAGCAGTTCACTGACCCACAGCTGCACAGGGACCCTGGTGCTCTGATTGGACAGAACCACGCCCGAGGTCTGATTGGATGGAACGCAGCCATGGCTGAGCTCTAACTGTGAATTTCATACAAGCTGCTGTCTTAAACACACACGACAACACAAACAGCTGCCCGGTTCGGAAAACGGAGAGCAGACGTGACGCAGGCTACAGGTACTGCGAATGATGCAGCAGCAAACAGAGGTACAAGCGGCATCAATGCGCACCGGCTAATCCATGTGCGGGATTCTGTAACCATGGCGATTGTGGCCTGGCTCCTCCCACACACAGCCCAGAGCGATGCAGAGCAGAGCGAAGGGGGCGCGTTAGATCCCTGCCTTCACACAAATGCGGATTTAGAGGATGCAGAAGCACAGGGACGACCCTGCAGGGCAAAGCGACACCCCGACTCTCACAGGTGAAGCTGCCAGCACAGGAAGGAACGAACAGAAAAGAAGATCAGAAGCTTGTAAGGATCTCTGTGACTGGGTCACAGGGAGCCCAGAAGCTGGTTTAGGAAGCCAGCAGGGAACAGCCCTACGGAACACTGAAACTCATCCATGCAGATCCCGGCTCTTCACCCAGTGCAGGGTGCTGGTGGAATACGCTGGCTGAAATAACCCAGTGTAAGGTGACCAGCTGTGCATGAAGGGGACAGCTGGGTCTGACTGTCCTGCTGGTAACACCATCCCTCCCCAGGTCAGGCAGCACGCTCAGGAAGCCCCCCCGCTACGGCAGAGTGGCCATAACCCAATCACCCGCAGCAGAGCGGCGACATTCAGCAGCGGACACGCTGTGTCCCGAATGCAGAGCGTCTGACCTGCTATCCTGAGCCAGGAGCCCAGAGTGACTCAAAGCAGACAGCAGATGGCACTCCCATCCCAACCGCTCAGTGCTGGTCATTCGACTGAGCTCAGGGCTTGATTTCAGCGAAGGATCAGGACCAGGATCAGATTTAGCAAAGACGAGCAGGTCTCCTCTGCTAAGGCTGGTGTTTTTTTGACCCTAAGCTATGTAAATTTTTATTAATGTTGCCCATTCGTAAACAAAGATCACATCCATCCTCCAACCCACTTATCCGAACAGGGTCGCAGGGGGTCCGGAGCCTATGGGCACGAGGTGGGAACAACCCAGGATGAGGGGCCAGCCCATCACTGGGCACACTCACACACCATTCACCCACGGGCAATCTAGTAACACCAATCAGCCTCAACATGTCTTTGGACTGTGGGGGGGAAACCAGAGCACCCGGAGCAAACCCCACAACAGCACGGGGAGAACATGCAAACTCCAAACACATGGAACAGAGTAGGATTCAAACCCCAGTGTGAGGCGACAGTGCTAACCACTGCACCACCATGCCGCCCCCAAACAAAGATCACAGTCGAATTAAAGTTAGCTTTACTGTCATTGAAACAAACAGCAGAACAGAGTAATCGCCAACAGTGCGATATCCCCAAGGGTACATTGGTCCACTAAGGTAAGCCAGCAGTTGCTTCTGTGAAGGACTGACACTGGTTGGGTTACGTCTCCATGCCGGCTCACACTCACTGGCCAAACAGGTGACATCATCTCTGCCATGTTGGGCAGCATCACTGTCAGCCTTTCCCCTGCGCAGCCATACCTGCACAGCTGCAGCATGCCAGCTGCAGCATGCCTCACTTAGAGAAAAACACTCTACCTGGCACAAAAAGGGGGATTCTCATAACATCTAACTAAAGTACAACTATACATATAGACAGAATAAAGGCAAAAAGGATCACATTAAATATATGGTTACAGAATATTCATATTCTTCCAAGAAGACATATAATGAAAGGCGAGTAAAATGCCCCGCTCAGCCTCCTGTGATGTGCTCTGACAGCTGGCTGGCGTGCATGTCCCTCTCTTCCTGCTCCTCCACGTCTCCGCGGTTCCGCACAATCCCGACAAACGCTGCCTACCCATCTCACACCGGAACCGGCGAGCTCCTCTGCTCCGTGCTTTTTGACAGCTTATCAATTTCACAATTAGCCAATTAATGTGGGTGGAGCTGGCCAAAGGTCACCAAGGCCTCACCGCAGCCCCCCTGAGCCGAAGCCTGAATTTGTGCATCACCGCGCGAGTGTGCCTTGAACACACCTACATAGTTGATGCACACTGAATACACACTGTACAGGTGAATGATCTGTGTGATTTAAATGGCCAGAATGATAGAACCGTAGCAGCGCCGCAGCTCGGAGCCGCAGTTTATACAGAAAAGATGCCAAAGTCTAAACAGACCAACATCTGCTTGCAGCCTGAACCCGCTACCTTGGACTCACCTGTCTGGTCCTGTGACCTGGTCCCTGCACAGGTGGGAATGCTGATTATCAGGTGCCCTGGACTGGTGACCATTAAGTACCAGCAAAAGCCCAGCAAAAGCAACTGTAATTGGTTCTCGAAAGGTTCACATTGCGGAAGCCTAAATGTCGTGAATGCAGGTAAGGCCTGGGGGTTGCCGGGTAACCACAGCCCCACAGCTGGCCAGTCTACACACAGCTGTACACAAAACACAGACATGCAGCCTGTGTGCCAGCAGATACACAGAACCGCTCTGTGTGACACACTGCAGCACAGAGACAAGCACAGGCAGGCCGCTCAGGGCAGAGGGGGCCCCCAGCCGGCTGCGCCTTCTCCGGGCTTTACTGACAGTGTCCCAGAGCCCTGGGGGGGGGGGGGGGGGGCACCGCCCCCCCGCCCCGTCTCCGGCGCCCCAAGGGGGGGACGGTCACCGCAAAACCCCCCGCCAAGGGAGACAAGCGGGGGGGGGGGGCCGCCGCCCG
>JAODKM010000038.1:846166-868872 GCA_026780845.1 Petrocephalus sullivani
AGACACCACCCCCTCCCTAAAGCTCCGCCCCCTACCAAAGTCTCAGCCCCCTCCTCATACCACCACCCCATTTCTTTCTCATCCTTCCTGATTATTATTATTATTAATAATAATAATAATAATAAGTGATACTTTATTGATCCCCGTGGGGCAATTCTTTGCCCAAAGCTGCCCAAGTGCCTGAACTCCTCAGCCTCAGAGCTGATCAGAACGCCCGGGAACAGACAGTCTGCAGGACTGCAAGCCTGCTAATCCGGCGCACTTTGGACAAATCACTGCTGACAGAGAGAATCAAACAAGCAGGCTCACACTCCATGCAGAATGGGGCCCTTCTTTTAAGTGAACTCACACATTCTCCTTCAATCCCACATAATAAAGACGTTTAATTAATAGATGTATATGGAACTCCTCCCTCTACTACGCATAGTTTCTATAAAGAACATCATTCACCAACACAACCTTAAAATGGCCTTTAAAATTCTGAAAGCAGGCATATGCTGCATTGGGGGCTCTGGAAGAGACAGAGAGTTGCGAACGACGACCAGCGCCTGCAGCTTGCCCACTGAGGAGTAACAGCTCCCTGTCCAAGCAGAAGTGCAGGCCCCCTGTGGGCAGACCGGGGCCCCGAGACCCCCTCCCCAACCCCTACTGCAAAAGTGCGGGGACAGAGCTGGTAAGCCCACAGCAGTCAACACTGTCGATAGAACAGATTGCACTCTACAGCAAACAGCTTTATTTACAATCTCTCAGTAGCTATTTTACAAAGTAAGAACCTGTCCTCTATGTAAATATGAGTCACTACTCAGGGGCAGTACCCCATACATGCACATTCACACATGTGTATCCACACACACTCACAAAGCTCCCAATCACACACCCACCTACACAAGATCAGCTAATTAGCCCTTATAACAGTTTGCTATGAGTTTAATACCATCTCCCTGGCTGTTTCACTGAGCGTTTCCAGCTCCATAGCTGTTAGTTGAAGCAGTAAGATTGCAGTGAAATGCTGACCAAGCAAGTGACCAGCTTTAGATGGAGAGAGCTGCCCGGCCAGCGGAGACGAGAATGAAATGTGACAGGGCAGCGGCAGAGTGTGCCACAGGCTCGCGGGGCAGATCAGCAGCCAGGCCATCCTTGTTTATGCAAGTACGATACGTGCACGTTGCTGAGCCTGCTCGCTCTGTCTGGCTTTAAGCACGCGACTCCCCAGCAGCGCCTGCCCCCCTCAGCCCGCATCTCCACACTTCCTCTCCGCCCCACTGCTGGTGCCTCGGGCTGGTGACAGATGCAGTTTCTCCAGTGAACAGAGATCGAGGTTCGTGCAGAGTGGACTCACCGTCTCAGTCGTGCCGAGAGGAACAATCAAGGGAGGTCAACCAAGAATGTTTAGCAGCCTGATCTGCACACACATTCCCCTCTTAAGGGCGGGCGAGGCCAGGCCCTCCCTCCGTCCCAGGGCCCACATCTCACCCTACGCACCCAACAGCAACCAAGAAAATGGCGGAAAAGCCGACATCAGACGAACCTACTCGTCCCCAATCAGAGAGACTGGAGACCGCATGCTCTGTAAGACGAAATCAGCTAAACACCATGCTGGACAGGCTGAGGAGAGAGAGCGGTCAGCTGGGAACATTTATAGCATTTGGCAGGAGCCCTTAGCCAAAGCAAACGGAAAGCCTCTGTCTCCCATCCCTCTCACAAAAATCACAGGGCCACTTGGTTCCCACAGATCACTTCGTCCCATAGATCACTTCTTCCAGTTGCCACACAGGTGACAGCTTTGAAATGTCCAGGCTGCAAGGTGTCCACAAAAACATGCCCCCCCCCCCAACCCACTACAATCATACTTAAGCTACGCATGACTTTTTTCACCTTTCACTAACTTTCTTCCTCACACTCTGGCTGTGATGGAAATAGTACAGTATTTAAGTGTCACTCTCACTCTGCGCCCAGCTGCGAGCAGGTCTGCAGTCGGCCCAGATACTTGCCAGAGAAACTCATTAATGTTCTTTCTCCTGACTGTATAAAAATAGTTGTCCTATTAAACTAATTTTTCAAAATTGTACTCAGTGATAACTGTAACACCTTTCAAGCAAATATCCCATTAAAACCAGGGCTCCTTAAAGAAACGCATTCGCTTCCAGGCAGTATAATATAGGTGAATATGAATGAGAAAAATAAACAGTGTTTGCGTTCTACTTCGAAGGGAATAACACGATGTCTCCTGGGGCACGTGTACTTTTTAATACCCCATCCTCCAGAACACGTACCTTCAAAATAAAAATAAGAATGACAAGTTCATTACAACTGATGAAGTTTTTCGGTTAACAAATATGAAGGATACTTTTGTAAGTTTCAATGTAAACCCCTCAAAGACGTGGTGTGGCGAGAGGGTCAAACCATGCAAGGGAGCAAGCAATTGATAAACAGACAGATAAAAAAGGGAGATAGATGAATGAACAGATAAATAACACGGACTTAACGCATGGCCAACCAAAACTCACACAATCCCATAAGGGATGTCTGCTTGCGCAGTTGCTTTCGGGACTTTGTTCAGTTTGCCTAGCCACTTCACATCCGCGTTAAAAAGTTGTTCCTCGCCAGATCTGAGTGACTTCCCTACCACCATGGAGAATCCGGAACCGATCGTGCAGCGCGCGCGGGTGCCTCAAAAGCCGCTTATTTTATTCTCATCCGGTCCCTCGGTTGGCCACTTACCTGTAGATGCAGTTTCCATGGTAACAGGGGGGCACTGCTTCTTCTCCGACTGATGGAGAAGTCGCTTCTGATCGGTGGTGCCCTCCCAGCTTTTATCCAGATGTCTATCTCCCGGATCGCCGAGCCCAGCCACGGTAGTCCCAAAGCGCTTTCCTAGCGGACCTGGCTCTTCGCTGGGAACAGACATGCTAGGCTAGAGTTATTTTCCGGGAAGCGGAATGTGGCAGCCGAGGCGGTACCGAGTCGGGAAATTCACCGCGAGGCTACTGTTCCGAAATGTCCAGGCAAAGAGCGCGTACTCCGGCAGCCCATTAGGCATGTGACAGGGGCTCGTCCGGCGCGCCGCTCCGCCGTTGACGTCACGGCGGCGCGGGTTCGGGCTGCGAAGTAACCTGCTGTTGGCCGCTTGCTGCGACGGCCGATAACGGCGCTCCCAGCAACCGCGACAGTAACAAAAATAGCATTAACAACGGCAGCAATAATAATTGCGTCTACCATTATTATTTGTTTTTATTGTTGTTGCTGATGGTTATAATATAGCCCACTTAATGTGTAAATTTCATTGGCCAATATATTATCAATATTGCAGTGCCCTAATAATAATGTGCGATATTTAAAATACTTAAAAATATTTAAAATACCCTAGCCAAATAAACTACATCAAGGAATTTAATGATAGTGTTCGATTCTTGAGTTCACGTTTATAATGAGATCCGCTTTCGCGACTTCTCCGTATTGTTTGGAAAACAGACTTTACCTCGGCCTACGTGAAATCAAATACTTGGATGAGCTGGAAGTGAAGGAACCAAACTTTTAGTCGTTCGACACTCTGACTAATTATTAATAAACAGCAGCGGACGTAACAGGCGGCAGCGCTGCGTCGTGCTTATGTTACGTTTCATTGCATGGAAATTTAAAGCTAACTAGTGTTTCAGATTAAACCAAAGAGTAGACCACGCTACTGATGATTAAATCATTAATAATATGTACCACATGTTTAAACCGATGAAATTTTGTAGCGGCCCGAATTATGTTGAGCGTGACTTCTGTGTTGTGTAATGTTTAAGTTGATAATTGGGGGAATCGTTCTTGTTGGCTGTTAGTAGTTAGATAATGAAATAGTCTTCCTACTAGTGTAGTACAAGATAAAACCTTGTGTTCCTTTAAATCAGAACTAGAAAAGATTTTAACATCTCTGAGCTATTAGTGGAATTCCCCCCAAACAAACGTGATGGGCCGAATTGCCTTCTGTCGTTTGTAAATTTATGTCCGTATGTTCTACATTGTATATTTGATTATATTTGCAATGACTGACTGTGTTTTGTGAGAAAGCTGTACGGCGCCCTCTATTGAGGGTAAACAATACGAACGGCGGGAAAGCGTAATTGCTCCAGTGCGACAGTAAAATGCCAGAAATAATTGCTAAACCTAACTGTTCTAAAACGACCCACTGTATCTCCTGCCATGACAGTCTTATTCAGATCTTCCATTCATCCCTCATACCCGCTTATCTTGTTCAAGGTCGCCGGGGACTTAGATCACTTTAGATTCCAATTTAATTTGCCTTATCTGACACCGCAGGTAATGACAGGACAGCAGAAAGGAGGCCAGCATCAAGGCCGCTTTCGAGTCCAGCCGTACGAAAACAACTGCTGCTCCGAATGATTTGATTTGTTTTTATCATTTATGTCTGTTTTTCAAAGGTCCGATTCTACAAATAATGTCTGCATATTTTAGATGGTAATCGAAATTGTTGGTTGGACTTGTTTTTTTTTTCTTGTTGTGTAAACACCGAACAGTATGTTTAATTTGTGTGCATTTATTTTAAAAAGGTGACTAAGAAGACTGATTACATTTTTATAATTTGCCAAGTTTTTGCATAGGCACGGCTGGACTGCAGACTAATTAAAATTGCGCACAACGGCTTCTATTTTCCAGGGAAAACTGGATAGGCTGTTAGTATAAACTGGAGTGCTGATTGTGCTCTGAGCATTAGCCCACGTACCTGCGTGTATTGCATCGGTCTATTGCTTTTTTCCGTTCACTTTACGGGTATATTTTGCTTTACGGCTTCACTCGCAATGCGAAGCTCTTTTGAAAAAAGGCATGTCTGGTCCCATGCAGGAGCATTAAAAATAAATATGGGGGAGATCAAAGGGACACTTAAGTCAGGTAATCGCCAGGATTTAGTCTCCCTTATAGGCTTATAAGCCTTTGGCTTCCTAGAACAGTGATTCGTTTGCATTTTCTACAGGAGGGATCGTGAACCAGCGCATGGTAGTCAGGCGACTTTTAAGTACAGAGTTCCCGGCCCATTCAGACGAAAGAGGCGGACGATGCCGTCGCGACGACCGGAGACAGCGCCATTGCGCGGATATCTTCGGGGCCACATGTACAGAGACCGCGTAGACAGCCGTGTTATGTAGCCCGCTTCTGAAAGCAGCTCAGTGTCACAATTTCCCCCCCATCTGTTCCGGATTAGACAGCAATAATTAATGTTGTTTTAATGAACCGCGACTGTAGACGTAATAAAGCTTCCAGACAAAACACGCACAAAGTATAACAGCATGGTAGACCTTGGCACTACTCCATGTTTTCCACCTCTCTGCTTCCCACAGTTGCCTGCTATGACTCGAAAAATAGAAAGTAAGGTCGTTTAAAAACTTGTGACCCAGTTGACATTTTTGTTGCTTGATATGGCAAAGAGGGTTATTTCGTAGTATTTTGCTATTAATGGGGATTATTTGTGGAAAAGGTGAATATAAGTCAGTTTATAATAATAGGGAAGGACCTGGGGTCTCTGCTCATGCTGAGCACATCCACTACTCTGACTATTCCCACACACGCCAGGTCAGTCCTGCTGATGAAGAGCCAGGACCTCAAGAGATTTAGACAACACAACTAGACTTAATGAATAACATCAAAAGACGGTACAAATCGCTATGATTCTTTATAGCTGTGTTTAAGATAAATCTGGTGCCCATAGCACTAGAGTCCAACCGCTCCATTTTAAGGTAGTGAGGATATAAATAATGTCTAATTAACAGGTGAATCTAGCCACTCCGGAAACGCTTAATTTGGGCTCTACTGGGCTGAGTCTCTGCAACTCAGCTATTAATATTATTTTAGTGCTGGTGTGCCAAGGCCTTCCTCCAAAAGGAAGTGAAGTAAAGCAATATTACACGTGAGATGAAAGCTGGGTGTTTTATGGGGTCAAATTTACATTTAGTTTTTTTTTATCAATTTCAAACAGCTGGACACTTTACTGGGATAAAACTTACCAAGATCTTTTTGGGACTTATACCTACAATCTTTGTGTTGCAAATATGTCTTCAGTGCCTATAAGAACATGGCATGGTTTGACTACAAAAATGACAGCATACATTTGCTGAAACAATGTGTATGTAAACCGAGGGTGTATGTTGGGGAATGGGTAGGGGTTACATGTCTCTCATACAGTGAGAACTGGTCTAAATTGGTGTTCTGACAACGGACTTATGCATCATTTTTTTATCTTATCTGCCATCCACTGACAGTGGCAGACAAACCTTCCTTCTGCATGACCTGATTTGAAGACGCACGGAGGCAGAGATGAGTATGCTGGGAATCGGGAGTCCTGCAGAGAGACCGCCACACCTGCAGGGGGCAGAGATGAGCATGCTGGGAATCGGGAGTCCTGCAGAGAGACCGCCACACCTGCAGGGGGCAGATTGCGGAGATGCAGCGGGAGGATGCTATATACTTATTTGCCAACCTCAGGCATGGGGACCAGATAATCCATGTCATCCCAGAAACTTTGAGCTAGGACAGGATTTGTAAACTATCATTTAAATTCAAAGGACCTGGATTTCGCTTGCTGCGTGCTGATTGGTCACTCTCCTATAGTCATGCACGTGTCACTAATGTTATTGTGAAACAGCTAGACGAGTCTTTCAATTAAGGAAACAAACCAGTCAAATCCCTGTTGCTTCGCACCTTTAAAGGCATGGGTTTGAGGCTGGACGGCGTGCTAATGTTGACAGAACCTTTGTCAAAATATAAAAAATCATATCATATTGGGCCCCCAAGCTTCCCTGCTCAGCACTCTGAAGCTTCCCTCCTGAGCTCACCGAAGCCCCCCCTGCTCAGCACCCCGAAGCCCCCCTGCACAGCACTCCCAGGCTCCCATCTGAGCACCCTGAGGCTTTGCAGTTTGGCCTGTACTGTGTAATCAGCCTGGTTTTCCTTTGTCCTGTTTTTGTGACAAATTCTATGCAGATCTTATTAAAAATAGCAATATAATTATAGCTTTTTAATAACTGTCAATCGTTGTAATGTGCTTCAAAAAGTTCACTTTAGTGTCCTCTAGGGGGCAGCAGCCTTCCGTGTCTCTCGTTTTTGTTCTCTGGCGAAGCGCTCTTCTCCAAAGGGAAAGCCTGTCCTTACGTTTTTGTTACCTGTGATCATGATAGATAGGCAAGCAAAGCATTCCTCCAGGAAAAAGCACAACATTGCAATTGTGTGCAAGTCCCTGGAATGGCGAGGGTAACACTAGTAACACAAGTACTGTACACACTCATACATTGTTACAGGCTTAAGCATAATGAAAACCAGGAGAATTACTCTACTGTATGGCTAATAATAATATATAATCATTTTTAAGGGTATTTATCCACTCCAAACTCCAAAGCTTACCAATAGAGATGGATACTATTTGTGGCACGGTTCTGGTGCCTTGATATGGCATTCTCATGGACCACGCCTGCTTCTCTGCCAGCTTTGGGAGTCTGTGACCTTTTACTACGGCTCTCTAAGCTGCCAGCAGGTCCAGGCAAGTTAAAACAAATTACCTTGCTGTTTAGGTTTCTGTAGCATTGAGCAGTTAACGCATCCTGTCCTTGGAGCCCCTTTGCCAGCACCTGAGTAAACGTGCTTTATGGGATGAGCATCACCTCCTGATCAGATGCTTGTGGACACGGCAGAGATATCTGGAGGATCTGCTGGTTTTTATCCAGCGCTTATTCTTGATGACGCCTCCTTGGTGGTGCTCCTCATGCTCCCCCAGCATCTCCCGCTGAGGGTGGTGGCGCTGGCGCCCCACGCGGGTCAGAACCGAGCGCTCATCTGAGGCCACAGATTGTAGCTCATGCTGCACAATCCCCCGACATGGGACCGGTTGGGAGATAGATGAGGATAGGGCCACAAGCTCAATCAAGTAACTTCTACTGTGGATCTGCTCAATGCCTGCGGAACTGTGGCCAGCAAGCCGGTGCTCCGGTCACCTCTTCCCTCCTCCCTGCCACTCATGGATGGGATCCTGGCCCTACTATATTTTGAGAGAGCAGTATGGGCTCAGGTTTGAATGTGCCGATCCTCGCCAGTGCCTGGCCGGTGTGAGGCTGCTGCAGTGCATGACCGAGGGCCTGCTGGTTCCCAGAGCGTGACGACGTCTGCAACGAGCAAGCATGTGACTCCGTCCATTGCAGCCTCTCCTGCCAGCAGATTCTCGCTCATTTAGCACTCCCACCCACCAATCTTTGGTGCACATGCGCTCCCGAAGCACTGAAATGCTGGCGACCTGGGCCAGGGATTGGTGGGTCTCGGGGGCCTGAGCTCTGACCATGCCAGCAGCTAGCACCGCCTGCTAATTCCAACTGACTTCCAAACTGTAAGAGAACAGTGTTACATTTTTGCCCTTTATTCTGACAAGCATTTCCACCCGCTACCACCCCGCGGCTTCCTCCTTTACATATTGGTACCTTTCAAAGCATAGCACTTATCCCCAAGTCAGAAAATATTGGATGGTCTGGCCACAGCAGCACTAGAAGAGGTGTTTGCTTTCTATCGTGAACGTTTCAGCTTGAGGCAATGCAGAGCAGGTCTGCCCGGCACAGAGGCGCTGGGCCTTTGACGCCACGGTGCACCGGCTAGCCTTCAGGAGCCTGAATGACAAAGAGGACCGCCTCCATCTGCCTTGGTGTCCATCAGCTCCGAGTTTTCAGGCTAAAGTGGCAACAACACATCTCTCAAGATAACATTTTAATTACTTCACCGCGCTATACTTTACACATTGCCTCAAAGGGCATGTTCACTCTCCAGGGCGCGGGCTCAAAGAACACAGCACATCGCAATGCCGTTACCGTGGCACGTCTCGCGTTTTACGGAGACGCCGCGCACCCTTTCTCTGGCGGATAAGGAGTGAGGGAGTGGCCTCCCGAGGAACCCAATTAGACAGAAAAAGACAGGAACAGCGCATGAATAGCCATGGAACAAATGGGTTCCTCCATGTAACGTAGTCATGTCAGAGAGATGGAGCTAGACGGCGCGCCAGCCACCAATGGTACAATACAGCACCATCGCGGAGCGACCTTGGTCATTTGATGTGAAGTAAGTAAGTGTGCCATGTAAGAAAAGAGAAATGCTAGGCCTCGTTTCTGAGGAAAAGAAAAGATGTCAGAGGCGAGAAATTAGCAGCGTTAGCAGAGTGAACCCAGTGTGGGAGGATTTCAGAAAGGTTGAGTGACACAAGTTGGAGGGCTCTTTGTATATAGCCCCACATGAAGGAGTTATGATAAGAACTGATACTTTATTGACCTCTTTGGGGAAATTCGCTTCTCTCCTCCCCCAGCCTTGTTTTGCATGGGAGTAAGGTTGGCCATGAAGGGCAGCCACCTGCCATGGCACCTAGGGGGCTGTGGGTTAGGGGCCCAGAGACATGCTGAGGCTGGGCTTTAACCAGCCACCTCCCGATCACAGGCACAGAGGCTTAACCCACTGAGCCACACTCTGCACCACAAAGTACACATGATTGTGAACAGGAGGTGATATTTCTATGGCCACACCTTTAGCTAACACGTTGCACAAAGAACCGTGAAGCTAACTGATTCACATACAGATAACAAGCAGAATTCAATACATCAGACTTAAGCTGTTTGTTCATTTAGGGAGCTGGAACAAGATCATTAAATTACAATTATTTTTAAACATGTGTGTGAATGTTCATGTGTACAACTAGTACAGCGATCAGGGGAAACACGGGTGCATATGTGCAGTTTATGACAGCTTTGTAGTACCCAGAATCCTTTTCTGTGTTGAATGGTATTGGTGTTTGTACTCTTAAATGGATACATAAGCTGGATACAATCAGTTTTGGCCTCCAGCTATCAGCCCCAACAAGACACCGGTAACTCACCTTTAATGCCTAAGCACTTCTCCTTTTCACTCTTGTTTTGTTGACAGGGGCACAATGCTTAGCGTAAAGCTAGAAAAGGCTGGTATTGTTTTAGCATTACTGGGGTCAGAAGGGGTCAGAGGCCAAGCAACAAATGAAGAAGACTTTGTGATATGCAGATCTGAACATCTGCACCTTCATTATTGTGAACAGGCCACAAACCCATAATCCTGATGAGTAATAGGAGATGAAGAATGAAAAAATGACAGTTCATTTCCAAAATAAATGGGAAATAATTTATGTTATTCATCTAGAATAGCGATTTTCCCAATGTGGTCCTTGGGGACCTGCAGACAGTACATGTTTTTACTCCCTCCCAGCTCCCTGTAGGACCAAAAATGTGGACTCTCTGGCATGGAGCCAGGGGGGAACAAACATGACACAGACTGTCTGCAGCCCCCCAAGAACCGGATTGGAAAACTCTTATTTAGGGAGTTGCACTGGATTGTTTTGAAGGGCTATGTGTGTAGAATCGATGTCAAGTTCAACTTAATCTCTCAAATTTAATCTGCCTCATCCTGGTGAAAATGCATGGTTTAACTTCCAGACTAGATGAAGTGAGGTGGCCTGCACCTGAAGCCCAGTGTTCCCATGGCAGAAGGCTGCGACTCCCTCAACATCTTTTCCCCTTTTACCAGGGAAACATTCCCCATTTCCAGAAAGAGGTCACAGCAAAAATGAGCTATACTCCCGAGTATAAGTGTGTATCGGAATAAGCTACCGTACCTAAGATTTTCCAGATTTGAATTAGTCAATCTTTAAATTTGTTGTGTACAGGACATAATTAAAGTCAGGGATAAAAAGAACATACTTCAGGTTTTCACAAAAAGGGAAAGCAAGAGCTGTTACCATGCAGTGCTATAAGTAAACCATAGTAGTACCACAGTTACCATGCAGTGCTTTAAGTAAACCATGGTAATACTATGGGTAGGAGCTTAGTAATCATAATTACCATGAGGTACCATAGTAAAACCAAGGTTACTGTCAACAACCCATACCCAAACGCCTAAAAAACTTAGGAAACCATAGTGAATTTCCGTAAGGGACATAGAAGAGTGAAAACGCCAGAAACTGCTGAGGATTATATTCACAGCTGCAATCAGCTTCAGGCTACTTCAGACTTCAAGCTAACAACCAGCTAACCCAATTAAACAACATTAACATGCTGATTACACTTACAGCCATGTGAAAAAGAAAATGCACCCTCTTTCAATCACGTATGAGGACATAATAAAAATAATCTGGTCCACCACAGGTCTTAAAATTAGGTACATGCAACCTCAGATAATAACGTGTGACATATTACACTGTGTCATTATTTATAGCTGTCTGATTAAAACTGGCATGATTAAGGTTCAGTTTGGGCGTGGCTGGTGGCTGGGAGGTAAAAAAGTGTCAAACTTTTTTTTAAACAATTATTGATAAGTTCAGGGCTTTGATTGGTCTGACACCTCATTTGTCTGGTTTGGTTAGAAAAAGTAGAACTAGATCGAAAAAGTAGGTTTTGTAAATTATGCAAATTAACAGAAAAATACGTAGGCGGAGCTTAATAGTGTAATTCGCAAGTTGGTAGGGCATGGCCGCCTGTACCTGGTAATAAAGGAACTTTGAGTCTAGAAGTAATGGGTCAGGAGACATTAGCGATATTTAACAGCTAATTTAACAAAACTAAGCCAAAATGCAGAAAAATTAAGGACAGCAAATCTACAAAAAATGGCTGAAGAAAAGAATCAGTCATGCGATGGCCCACTGTAAATCCCGACCTCAATCCGATTGAAATGCTGGTGACAGGTATCAGTAGAAGCCATGAGTTAGCAAAGCTCCAACACTGCTAAACTGCTTGGCCAGTGATTTGAGTACTCATATACCACAGATTCTTATTAACAATGGGATGCCTACCACAAGCATCGGTATATGGGTGAATGAATTTGATGCAGCCAAGTGAATGGCAGACTGTCCAGAGGAGGGGCTTGTCAGCTCCAATCAGGCGAAAGCAAGTGCCACTCAGCATGACATGTCGTAACAGTGGCGGTACGGTAAATATGCAGGACCATTTTGGGTGACAGTTACTGGTAATTTACTGCTGGGTTAATGCAGTTACACCCTGGAACTCAATATTTCAAATGGTTTAAGAAAATGGATGGATGGATGTTAATTTATTCATTTACTTATTTATTGCAGAAAACATTTAATCGCCCTGGAAGACGAAAAATTCTGGACCAAAAGGTGTCTTTTATAAAAAAAATACTGGAAGCATCTGTGTGTCCATCATATACATTTGTGATACAAAGAACAAGAATGCTTTTGTAAAATCATTACACTGGGTTGAAAATATTCCGTAGTCGAACAAACGTTTAACGTATTTAACGCATCATTTACTATAATTCCAAGGTATGTATGTAATTTCTAGCATTTATTAATACACCTCAGAAATTACTCGAATAACACCATTGCCATCGTTAGAACACCGTCTCAAATCTTCGTTTCAAACATGCACATGTGGTGCTCCGGCTGCAGAAAGACCCCTCAACACGGGCTTTCTGTTGACAGCAACCACGCCATCCTTGCGATCTATTTATACGCCTTCGTGGTGATGTAATGGTCTCACGCCTACGGTCTGCGGTGTGTACATCCGGGTCTCGGAGCCGCTGTTACGCTCCTTACGTACCATACGCACCTTACGCACTTTGCGGCGGTTACGGTTGCGGGCTTTCTCACAGGGACGCTGGGGTAGAGCTCCGAGCTTAGGGCTTTTTTCCCCCCCACCTGAGCACACGCCGGCCTAAAACCCAACCAGGGCAGCAGCTAATGACCTTTCAAAGCGTTTTCTTGTCGCCTCAGAGGTCGAAGTGATGCGAGTGAGGCTCACCCGTAGCGGAGAGCCTGTCTCTTTTTCGATTTAAATGCGCTGACGGCGGTTTCTCTCCGTCTCTTTTCTCGGCGTTTCTCTCCGCCGGCGCTACACCGCGGCCGCTTCATTTTTCCAGCCCGCCGCCTTTGTCTGCTTATTTTTTTTTCTTCCCCCCCCCCTCCCTTTTACCGCATAAATTCGTTTGGGATTCGGGTAAGTGAGCAGGACCGCGGCTAGCTGGCTAACGTGGGGGCCGCGGTGGGAAGGCGGCGCGGATGAGCAGGCCGCGTGAAGGGAGCGGGGTGACGGGGGCGCTGAGGCCTGGGGGGCCGCGGCTCTGGGCCTGGCGCGGCGGGCCCCGTGTGTGTATATGTGTGTGTGTGTGTATGTGTGTGTGTATGTGTGTGTGTGTGTGTGTGTGTTATGCAGCGGACGAGGGCAGAGGCGCACACCGGGCTTAAGCAGGCCCGAGCCCGGTAGGAATGACCCTGCAGACCGGTGTGTTAATGTGTACGCGGAGCTAAGCTCGCCTGCTGAGTAACCACCTTCACTCGGCCAGTCAGGGTAGACGTTAGCTTTTACTTTGTGGGGACTATTAATACCTGTGTAAATACCATTAATTTCCTGATTACGAAAATCTGCCGTTGGCTTAATATTAGGTGGTAGTTGGCCAATGTGTCTGCCGCGTATTGCCTAATGTTTCGGTGTCCGAACTTTACAGTCTGCTTCTGGGTGTTCCTGTCATCAGCGAATAGGGAATATCCCGGCACAGGCGAAGCTTGTACTCTCTCGGCTGTCAGCAGTAGGCCGAATATTATCTTTTCCTAACGCTGTTGTGACGCGTCGGCGTTTGTTTGACATATTAGCCGCGGCCTCCGACCCCTGATGCTCCGCATGACAGCCGTCAGCGCCGCAGCCGATCGCTGTCATGCTCTTCTTTAACTTGACCTTATTTTAGTTTCGGTAAGGGAGCCAGCCTGAGAATGCTTTTAGCTGATCGCTATTCTCTACTCCTAACAGCACTTTTTCCTATATTTAAAATATGTAATCACGTTGTACGTATTGGGATGACTTTGATATCGGATTTCATGTTTGTGGTGTTATTGTATCTGGTAAGTGTATTCTACCTTTCAATAGTAATGCAGGGCTGCTGTCTTTTAAAGGTGGTAAGTTTCTGTTAGTTACTTTTTCTGAGGTTGTCGATCCCATTATTATGTGCAGGACTTGAAATATGAATTTCTGTTAAGTGCTTAAGAAAAAGTTGGTCTTGTACTATAAGTGAAATGGTAAATCTTGATACTTGGCTAACGGCTATCTGCCGTGTCACTCCTGCTTTGTTGACTAGGAGGTGACAATGGGGGCATTCCTGGACAAGCCAAAGATGGAGAAGCACAACGCTCACGGAGAAGGCAACAGCCTCCGCTACGGCCTGAGCAGCATGCAGGGATGGCGGGTGGAGATGGAGGACGCGCACACAGCCGTTATCGGGCTGCCCAACGGCCTGGAGCCATGGTCCTTCTTCGCGGTGTACGACGGGCACGCCGGCTCGCAGGTGGCGCGCTACTGCTGCGAGCATCTGCTGGAGCACATCACCAGCAACCCAGACTTCCGCGGCGGCGGCGGCGAGCGGGAGCCCTCAGTAGACAGCGTCAAGAGCGGCATCCGCACTGGCTTCCTGCAGATCGACGAGCACATGCGTGCCATCTCGGAGAAGAAGCACGGCGCTGACCGCAGCGGCTCCACGGCCGTTGGCGTGCTCATCTCACCGCGACACACCTACTTTATCAACTGCGGCGACTCACGGGGCCTGCTGAGCCGTGCCGGCCGTGTACACTTCTTCACGCAGGACCATAAGCCCAGCAACCCACTGGAGAAGGAGCGCATACAGAATGCCGGCGGCTCAGTCATGATCCAACGCGTCAACGGCTCCCTGGCTGTGTCCCGTGCACTTGGAGACTTCGATTACAAGTGCGTTCATGGCAAGGGCCCCACAGAGCAGCTGGTGTCGCCAGAGCCCGAAGTGTACGAGATTGAAAGGTCGGAGGCTGCCGACGAGTTCATCGTGCTGGCCTGTGACGGCATCTGGGACGTCATGGCCAATGAGGAGCTGTGCGACTTTGTCAGATCGCGGCTGGAGGTCACTGAGGACCTAGAGAGAGTGTGCAATGAGATAGTGGACACCTGTCTATACAAGGTAGAGTCTCAGATATCATATTCACTAAATGTTTGTGTTGTTGTGGATCACAGTCAAACATACGGCAGATCTCAGTACATAAGATTTCCTATGGCAGACTGCCTGTGGTTACACATGGTTTGTCTTTTTTTATTTGAATTTAATAACTGTTCCTGCTGTAATAGTTTAATAAAGGGAAATCGCTTTGAGTTTTGCTCTTTATGGTATGTCACAATCATACAAAGAAGGGGCTTACTTGTGGCCTGCAAAACGAGCCCCATAAAAAAGGAGACGTTAGTATCTCCCTTGCCACAAAGTGTTTGGATCTGTGTAATTAATTAGACTCAGTACTCTACCCTGAAGCTATTTCAGCAGAATGCATGAATGTTTAAAGGTACCTTTTTGCTATAATCTGATGGAGATGGCCCTGACAGAGTGGGTTCTGCCCTCTTGGCACAGGGGAGCCGGGACAACATGAGTGTGGTGCTGATCTGCTTTCCTGGTGCACCCAAGATCTCTCCAGAAGCCGTGAGGAAAGAGGCGGAGCTTGATAAGTACCTGGAAAGCAAAGTGGAAGGTAAAGACCCTAAAAAGCTTGCGAATGGCTCAGCAGCACACAACCTCTGGTGTGCATGACCCCACATACTTGTGTAATATCCACAAAATGCTGGACTCTGAAGCTGTAGCATTATTCAGTGCAATGCAAGCTTATGACCATTAACCCTAAGGGTATAGTGGCACACACAATTCATGTTTCAGCACAAACTCAGTTTTGGGGTTTGTGGTTCCATGTTATTTCAGTAGAACAGGCAAAACAGCATTTCTTTTGAAATAATTTATTCTAAATGCCACGGAGAGACACTGCCTGGCTCCGGTCGTACACACACTTTGGTGATGTCGTCTCAAATGAGTTGGCATGTTGGATGTGTTTCCCGCAGCTATTAAAACAGCCGACACAGTCTTAGTCTTATCAGCTACTCTCTCCGGTGCTGTTATAATTTACTCGGCAACCAAAATGTTCCCAAACTACATATTTATGACTATAACCAGTACTAGTTGCAACCAACTCAAAGCTAGAATTGGCTTAATGTTTTCTGTGTTGAATATCTGCTTGTGAATTTAGCTTCTACCCATGTCAAGAAATGTTTATTCATTTCATAGTGTTCCAAACTGCAAATGTGATGAATACATGTACCTTCACAGCCCTAATTAACCCTAACCTAATTGAAGATTAATTGAGGTTTAGCAGTTCAAGCTGCATTGCTGAGTCTGTAGCAGGGGTGTAGCTATCTCACTGAGATGCCATGTTGGCAGTACTTATTTTATGATATACAACTGAACTATGTCTGTTCCTGTAGGCATCTGTATGGGTTGTTTCTGTTCTGGTGGAGAAAAGAGCAGTTGCCATCAATGATAAGTGTATGTTACGAAAGCGCAAGTAACATTTCCATTTCAGTGTCTCATTTCCTGTAGTTAAAGGCTTCATTTCAAAGGTCATCACCTTTCATTCGTTCCCCTTCAGTTAGAAATTAAGCAAATAGAAAACGTTATTCAGAAAAACCAGACATTACAGAATGATACAGTGTGTTATTCATCTGAAATGGAGTAATAATCCCAAACACCCAGGTAGGACACTTTCTGCAAGTCATAAAGTTCTTTGCTTTGTATAGTTAATTTTCTTGAGTCGGTCAACAACGTCTCTGTAACCCCAGAAGCGAAAGCTTGCCTTTTCCCTACTTTTTATCTTGTAAATGGTGGATTTTTAGGCTTTGGTAATTCTTGCATGTTTTTTCTGGGTCTCAGTGGCCATTTTCAGGCTTCTCGAGATATCACAAACCTTAATTTGAAGTTCTTAACGCACATTTAATTAATATTTTATTCACATTAAGCTATTGGCATCCCTAATCTTGCATGTAATGATTTGTTCCCCTCCTCGAAACTGAAAACCAGACATGGACTTGATTGCATATTCTCCATTACTAAAATCTAGCTATTCTATGAAATTGCAGGTATAATGACAGCTGTCTAATTGCATGACTTGACATTTTATCTTTTTTCAAGGAATTCTTTGGGTTGTCTGATGTGCAGACTCTGTTTACATGGTTGTCCTGAGAGGAAACCCCATCCCTATTTGCGGCTGCAGTAAATTCACATTAAATTGCATGCTTATGAAGCCTCTGATTTGAGAAACAGCCTACATGCTAAAAGCGTCGTTGGGGCATCGTCTTCAGCCTTCTGTAATTCACAGTAGTGAAGGTTAAGCTATATGTCTATCTGTGGTTCTCCACCCCTAAAATGTGTGGCTCTTTTCCTTTATTGATTTATTGGCTTTAGTCCAAATGGACTAGAGTTGTTTTCTGTTAAATCTGTCAAAATATATTTCCATATATATATATATATATATATCTTTTTTTTGTTATTTGTTTGCATTATGGCCAAATTTGTTTTCACCAACAAGTATATATCAATTGGTGCATGGTTGTGTTTAAACTGTTACATGCCATGCATTTTGCTAGTTTTTCTGCTCTGCTCTGTACTGTATGGCTCTGCTTAGCTGGCCCTTCTGCTTTTATTGTTCTGAGGAAATGCAGGGAATTTAATTCACTTTAGCATTGCGAGTTCAAACTAGTTTCATAGACCTGAGATAATTTGTTTAATTTGAGTTAGGCTCTTTGGTTACGCAAGTCATCCACTTTTGATGTGTGTTTTAACCTGTACTGCGATGCGAAGTCGCTGAGAGCTTCTAACGTGTTGTATGTTTCTCTCATTGTGAACAGGCATGTTAAGTTGTAGTCGGTAATATGTTTCAAACGGGAAGGTCAGCCAAATTCTATTGCAGAGAGGCCCTCCTCCAGGCCTGTTTTTATAGCACATTCTGATTCTCCCAAACGGTTGTAGTTTAAGCAAGTGGTTGTCAAAAGTTTCCTAGGGACCTTCAGGAGTTCCACATATTTGTGCTCCACCAGCAACACACCTGGTTCAAGTAATAAACGGCTTGTTGAGTGGTTAATTAGTTGAATCAAGTGCCAGGTGGTGGCCTTTCCCCGAGCTCCAGCTCACGGGCCACTGGCTTATGTAGCACAGCTGAGGAGCATATCCCTGGTTTCCCTGGGGGGCTCTGGTGGTTTTTAGTCCTCCGGGCTGCCTCTGTTTTGTAGTCAGGGGCAGCCTCTTTGGGCTGTGAGGGGCCTTGGCTGGGGAGCAATACTTTTGCAGAATGTGTTCCGAAGTGCAGGTGGTGGGAACATGTAACTGTGAATCTGTAAATGAAGATGCCTGCCACACTGTATACCACCAGTCCAGTAACCCTGTTTACTTTGGGGAAAACACCATTACTTTCATTAATTGGTCATTGACACAGGAACTCATGCCTGAAATAACTCAAACGGGTAAATTTGTGGGTGCGTATTTTATTAATGGATGAATTTTGTAGTTTCCATGTAGTTAATGAAAGGAGTTTTTTGTAGCAAACCTAATATGCGGTTGTCAGTCACTGTAATTGGATATCTGTATAGCTGGAGTTTCATCCTTATCCTGTGGTTAGAATGACAGGAAACGTAGTGGGTGGAGAACTATGATTTCTCTCCTTTATTTTGGAAGTAAATGTAGTGTCTGTCACTAAGATAATCTGTAGGGTGGAAAGATGTCATCATATGGGCCGCTGTGCTGTAGGGTGATGCATTATTGCTGTAGGGTGATGGGTTTTATCATGGTAGCCCTTTGTATGTTAAATATGAAAGAGCCGTTGAAGGTGGCCCTTGGGGATTCAACTTGCCATATCACTCTTTCAGATGTCTGCAGCGTACTGTTAGTATATGGATTTGAAATTTAAGTAATTTCAGTTACATTTTAAGTTGGTTTATTGTCAATATTAATATTGGGAAATATTGGCTGAGCATCTGTCTGCTTTCATGACTTTAGTGTCTTAGCTTCTGCCTGTCAGAAGTTCCAGGTGTATACTTCAGGCAGCCCTCTTAATGAGAAGTCCTGACCTTCTCCTCAGAGATCATTAAGAAGCAAGGTGAAGAGGACGTGCCGGATTTGGTCCATGTGATGCGCACGTTAGCGACAGAGAGCATCCCCAACCTGCCACCGGGGGGTGAGCTGGCCAGCAAGTAAGTGTCCCCGTTTCAGTTTTTTCTTTCTCGCGTGTGATGGAAGACCCTTGTCTAACGATGATTGTGATATGCAATGAGGTCAACACCTGGCAAGCTAATAGTATATCAGTGCCGACTGTAACGTAAGACCTGGATTGTTGACAGGGGCCGGTAATCATTAACTGCTTGCAGATAACCCCTATTCTCCTCTGACAGGGACATTGGCCCAGCTGACATTGACTGACAGCATTATACTTTAAACCTCACATCTCATGTGACTTCCACACGATGGGCATGTAAGCTAGCAATCAGTTGGCTCTTGGGCAGCCACCTTGGCTGGTAGCTGATCATATGGGTCGTGGATGCAGTGGGCATCAGCATCAGAGCCGCCCTGGCCACGTCCCCGTATGCGTTCTCCTCTGCTAATCTCACACATTTGTCTAAGCAAGTTTAAACACCGGCCATCAAATGCTCAGCATGTTCACATGGTGACCGGCTTCTCGACTCGTCCAGTGTGATCTTATGAGGGCTGTGGGTCTTGCTTATTTTTTCCTCCACCGTTGCCATGACACTCAGTGCTTTGCAGCACACATGGGCTGGGACCTGAACTCTGTTTCCCTCACTGCAGGCGAAGTGTTGTTGAAGCGGTATACAACAGACTGAACCCGTGTCGGAATGAAGACACTGTGAGTAACTCTTCTTTCCCTACCCTTTTTATCTAAGGGTATGATGGCGGACAAGTACTTAGATTGTGCAACTGGTTATGGATGACATGCATTGTTTTTCTTTATAGAAATAAACCTGTTGTTGTATAAATATCCCACATTTCTAAAGCATTGCATTAATATCACTTGACCTGCCTTGGAAAGATGCAATGCTGTGATTTTTCAGAATGGTATAATGGGTTAAAACGGATCTGAATGTAAATTAGGGGGATCACAGTCCCAGTAGCGTTCTGTCCTTTTCTAATTGTTTGTGGTCACGTGGTGTTTGCATCTCCTGTCAGTATTATTTCATGTAAATGTCATGTTGTGCTGCTGAAATGATCAGTAGGTGTTTTGAGGTTCAATCTGTGCCGTTTCCGTGTTGTTCGGTATTCTTCCCCACTATCACACCACCTTTGCGGTTTTCCCTGCCCCTTTTATAAGTGACCTGTGTCTTTTTGATCCTCGTCTGTCTCCCCTGTCGCTCACATGCTGCACATGTGACTGCGTTGAGGCTGAATGTGTTCATGGACTGGCACCTCAGTGCTCAGACCAGCGCCGGCCGTCACGGTGGCTGCCCGCCTTCTCTAAAGGCCTCTTCCTCCCTCCCTCTCTCTGTGAAGGACTCTGCCTCGGCCGCCGACATGTGGTAACGTGGCCCCGGCCTCCCCGCACCTCCCCTAGCACAGAGTTTACTCACAGCCACCCACCAAGACCGCCTGCGCTCATGAGCCACTCCGCTGGCCGCCTGTCCCCAAGGCTTTCCGTTCAGAGGCGGCGACGAGCGGCGGCTGGGGGGGGCCACCCCACACAGCCCCCGCCATACGACTACCGTTTGCCCGGGGGGGGGAGCGGCGGCATGGCACTGCCTGCCCTTTCCCCCCCGATCCTTTTTTGCCATGTCCTTTTAACCCCACACTGGTATGCTCTGCCACCAAGCTGATGCAAAGCTGTTTTTTTTTTTTTTTTTTTTTTTGCTGTTGTTATTGTTGTTGTTTTTAATTCATGAATTTGCAAACTTCTTTGCTGTAATTCGAAGCTTCTGCCCCGCCCCCCCCTGCTGTGTTTGTGTTTATGTGAAGTGCATTTGTCCTTGTGCACAAGTACTCTCATGAGGCTTGAGCCTGAGTCAAAGCTAAGGATGAAAGCGAGTCCGATACCGCCGGCGCCCCCTGTCGCTTCCGCAGGTGCTCCGCTGCTCCTGCAGCTTAGTCAGCGGTCCTTTAAGAAACGGGTACAATTTCTAAGTTCACAGCAGAGTAAGCTTTGTAAATTTACAGAATCATGACTTGTGACTACATCTTTATTTTCTGGTTGCGTGTACTGTTTGGCACACCTGTGTGCGTGTTTATGGGATTGACACACACACACACACACACACACACACACATGCATGCATGCACCCATGGTCTGTGTGTCTGTCCCTTGAGGAGTCCCCGGCCTGTCCTGCATTCCCGCGTGCTGCTGTGCAGTCAGGCTCCTCCGCTTATTCATAACACAGCGACACTAACACTCTACATGCCCCACCCATTTCGGGTGTTCATTTAAAAAAAAAAAAAAAAACCTACAGGAACATTCTGCTCCGTGTTACACTCTTTCTGGGGGAGGAGGGACTAAACTCAGGCGCCTGAACTGAAATGGGTGTTTATATTCTTCTGTTAATAGTTTTATTATTTTTTATGATTATAATTCAGTTCTTCTCATAGTTAGGGGTCTGTCTTTGAAGGAGCAACCACAGATTTGCAGTATGAACTCCTGATCAAACGATCCCCCAGTCACAAGCGAGGCTTTGGCACGCACCCCCCCCCACTTCTGCTTTCTGCAAACCAGACTGCTATGAACAAATCTGCCAATGGCGGGAACTCTGCTGTGCAGTGAGCCCCCGTGCTGCTGGCTCGGGCGGTATGACAGGCCCTGCTTTGGGGGGGCAGTGTTGTTCGGGGTGACCGGTGTTCTGCTATGATGGGGTCCATTTGGGTTTTTTTTTTTTGTTTTTTTAAAAACCCTTTCCTCTTTCTAAAGGCAGTTTGCTGACTCGTGCTATATTTAACAATAGTACATTTTGACAGTTGAATCACTTGTGTCCTAAATGCAATGTGTACATATGTGACTTGAATTTTTTTTTGTTATTCGCCTAAATAATTTAAAAATTAATATTACTAGATGCTGTCGCTGTTGAAGCAAATGCAAAGGGAATGAACATAACAGATGATTTGCTTGATCTGGTCCTGAGAATAAATTATTTGACAGCTGACAATCTAATACTAACTCCCCCCCCACCCCACCCCATAGCAGCGAAGATCACTGCAAACTCTTGTGCTCTTTTTAAATGTGTGCTGATGTTAGTTTTAATGGACGCCTTTGTATGTCATGAGCTGGGCCCATTGCGTGTGCTGCACCCAGCGTGGTGGTTTTATTAATGAGACCGTGGTTCCGGTATTTATACTTCTGCATTTGGGCTAAGGTCTGTCCTTGGACTTGAAGTCCATGTGCCTGACCTTGCCCTGTATAGTCCCCATCGTACAGTGCTTCTGAGCAATGACCTCCATCTTAGCCACTTGCCAGGATGGGGATCTAGCGACCTCTTTCTGGTGTTTTTTTTTGCCAAAGTGGACGCTGCCATCCTCCCTACCTTTGTGATTCTGGCCTGCCCCACCCCCCCATGTTTGACCAACCACCTCATCGATTCTGGTGAGGTTGACAGGCTCCTTTTCTGATGATCTCTCTATGGGACCTGTCTGTTGCTCGATGCTGTTTTATTTGAGCAGATGAAATAGGAAAACCTCTCCAATCTAACAGCTGCTCTTCTCTAGCGGTAAAAGATTCATTTACCAGAAGTATTCTTCCCCCCCGGACCCCCCCCCCGCGTTCGTTGTTTAGATGGCAGTCTGTGAGCAGTCATTTTCTCCGTGTTTCTTTCCCTGGCTGGCTTTGTTTGTTCGTTTTCGGC
>JAODKM010000038.1:913751-935249 GCA_026780845.1 Petrocephalus sullivani
GCGGGGGGGGGGGGGGGGGGGGGGCGTGGGGGGGGGGGGGGGGGGGGGGGGGGTGGCCACTCTGCCAGTAATGGGCCGATTTTTTTCATCCCACTGCAGCATTGACCTGAGAAGCATGTCTGAACGCAAGGCACTAGGCAAACAGAGAGGGGCTGTGCTCTCGGGAGAGTCCGGGGAAGAGACAAAAAGAAATAAATAACTGGTCTGCAAAACTAGAAAGAATCTCCAGAAGAAAAGAAAGCATTTGTTTAAAAAGAGACCTCTTTGTTTCACCACAAGATCGACAAAGGCAGTTAGGGGCAAGAAAGCGGGGAACAGAGAAGGTTTTGCAGGATTCATCAGCATCAAAGTGAGAAGCAAATGAGGCTCTTTTCTCGACGCAATTTGTTTTAAGTGCACTGTTAATTGTCCCATCAATATCCGGGGCGTCAAACTAACATGAATGTGTCCTGTAGTGTATATGTGAAAGTTGCACTGGTACCATATGATCACCAATCTGATGCTGACGACAGCTCAGAGAGGTCAAAGGTCGCACACGTGCTCCTCCAGCTCCACGCTGTGCAGTTTGGTTAGCACTTTTTCTTTTGGCTCCATCTCCAGGCACATGACCCTGGTTCTGTCCCCCCCTCGTGCCACATCTGAGTCGCCCTGTCCGGACAGGAAGTCCTGTTGGATGGTGATGGTGAACCTACGGCCGTGAGTGGGCGGGGAGGCCCGGCCGCTGTAGTCCGTCAGAAGAGAAGTGCTCCTGTCCGCGTCGGGCGCGGCCATCATCGGAGGGGACGGGTAGGCACGGGGCTCAGAGCCAGGGGACGCTCCTGTCGTGGTGCTGCAGGGCAGGGCCTCCCCAGCATTCGGGGGGACAGATGAGGGAAGATGGGGAGCAGAGTAGGCCAGCTGGTCACTCTGGTCCAGGCGAAGCCCCCCAGAGAAGCCATAAAGGCCAGCTTCTCCCGGCTCTTGTTTGACTGAGGTCTGTGTTACAGCAGGCAGGGAAAGGCCGCAGTACATGGAGGTACCACCGGGGGCACTGTCTGCACTGTGGAGGGGAACTGCAGCTGCAGATAGAGCAGAGAACAGGAACTTATGATAGGGAGAGAAGGCTCAGCTCTGCCTGTGCTGTCATATGTCACAGGTGCACTTATGTTTTGATCACTGTTGTTCGCAGCATCATCCTGCTCACCTCATCCTAGAAGAGCCTAATGGCTCCTTAGGTGTGCTGGGATTCATCGCCCTTCATGGTGACAGGTCGCTCACTGCCTGCTGCCTGGGTTCTAACCTCCACACCAGCATAGTTGTACCTCAGCACCGTCTGTGCTCTAGTACGCGCAAACTGGCAGAATGATCCCAGCTGTCACTGAAGCAGGCACTTCAGCAGAATAGAAGCATTTCTGTGCTCAGGGTATCCCAGGCCAGAGATCCACCCTAAAATTGCCTGTCACCTCTCTGACAGAGATCCATTCTAAAAGTACCTGTCACCTCTCTGACAGAGATCCACCCAAAAAGTGCCTGTCACCTCTCTGACAGAGATCCACCCTAAATGTGCCTGCCACCTCTCTGACAGAGATCCACCCTAAAAGTGCCTGCCACCTCTCTGACAGAGACCCACCCTAAAAGTGCCTGTCACCTCTCTGACAGAGATCCACCCTAAAAGTGCCTGTCAGCTCTCTGACAGAGATCCACCCTAAAAGTGCCTGTCACCTCTCTGACAGAGATCCACCCTAAAAGTGCCTGTCACCTCTCTGACAGAGATCAACCCTAAAAGTGCCTGACATCTCTCTGACAGAGATCCATACTAAAAGAGCCTGTCACCTCTCTGACAGAGATCAACCCTAAAAGTGCCTGACATCTCTCTGACAGAGATCCATACTAAATGTGCCTGTCACCTCTGTGACAGAGATCCGTCCTAAAAGTGCCTGCCACCTCTCTGACAGAGATCCATCCTAAAAGTGCCTGTCACCTCTCTGACAGAGATCCACCCTAAAAGTGCCTGTCACCTCTCTGACAGAGATCCATCCTAAAAGTGCCTGTCACCTCTCAGGCAGAGATCCACCCTAAATCTGCCTGTCGCCTCTCAGGCAGAGATCCACCCTAAATGTGCCTGTCTGTCACCTCTTTGACAGAGATCCACCCAGAAAGTACCTGTCACCTCTCAGACAGTGATCCACCCTAAATGTGCCTGTCACCTCTCTGACAGAGATCCACCCTAAAAGTGCCTGTCACCTCTCAGACAGAGATCCACCCAATTGCTCTTCCTTAGCTTTGAAACCCACCGCGGCACTCCATCACAACGGCACACGCTGGAGTGGGGCAGCATAAAGGTGTCACCTCTCAAGCTCACATTTACGTTTCTATTCTGCCTTAAATCTGGAGCTGGGCTAACAGGCTGCCTGGCTCCTAACTGTAAAGGCTGAAACTAAGAGGCATAAACAACCCAGCCAAGCCAAGGGTAAAGAGAGCAGCTAGCTGGCAGTGATGTTGTGTAGATGGCTCTATAAAATATTCATGTCCGGATGCATTAGCAAGACTTATGGCAGGCCACACCCACTTGGCACCGGCCGCCGCCTAGGGACGGGATGCTACAACACCCATGCCCCTCCCCCAGTCGCAAATAGCTCTACTCATCCTTCGGACCCATCCTGAAGTAATGTGCTCATGGTCTGCTACCCACCCACCTGAGCAGGGAACAAAGCAGCAGAGAGAAGCAGGCAAAGCAGACAGCAGCTCTGCGCAGCTACCCCTACGCCTGCCTCCCCTGCTCAGTCAGACCTTCTCACAGGCCTCCAGTGCCACATCTTCACATGCAGACATCTCAAGGTCAAACGTGCAGTTAAAGTATTCTGTATTTTAAATTGGACGTACCATTTCTCAACCAAAGATCCAGTATCTAACATTTATACTACATTTGCAAAAACAATCTATTTCTGTAACAGCCTATCTGATAGAGAAATTCAGGGACATCCAGAGAACCTGAAGCTTTCCTTAGTACTCCAAATGCTGTCTGCCTCTTTTCCATAGCCTAACAGCCCAACTGCAATATGGGACAATAGGATCAACTTACCATGAGGGGGTGCCACAGTGGTGGGTGGCAATTGTAGCGGTTGGACACTCTCATGAGCGCTGAGCTGTGACTGGCTGTTGTTGACGTTGGGGGTGTGCCGTAGGCTGGGGCTGTGGTGCAGCGGCCCATGGGAGGACGCCAGGGTGACCATGGCGGGACCCGCCCCTCCTGAAACCCCCTCCAGCTTCACCTCCAAGCCATTTGGACAAAGATGGAAGGGTGGATAAACCGGGGGTTGAGCGGCCAGGACCCCTTCATGGCCGGACTGCAGCTCGGCATTCTCGCTGTGATCCCCCAACGGCGGCCCTGGGGGCGGGCCTAAGGGGTTAAAGGTCAGAGGTTGGCTCCCCAGGCCAAAGCCGCCAAGGAGGAAGCCGCCATTCGGCTGGAGGCAGGGGACACTGCTGAAAAACGCGTTGCTGCTACCGGAGAGGTTCCCACCGAAGTGCTGCCCGCCCCCGCGGCCCGGAGCGGCCCCCACGTCGCCGGCCTGCCGAAAGCCCGGTGCGCCCCCGCTGCAGCTGCCGGAGTGGGGCCGGGGGGAGAGCTCGTCCTGGCCCTTGCTGGCCTCATCCTCTGTGCTGTGGTTGCCATCAGATTCACTGCATGGAAACAGGGGATCAGATAAGGTGAGTCGGGGGGGCGGCCCGACAGAACCACGGCCGAAAACCCGGAAGCCTGGGGCAAGAACCAGAGGAGCCACAGAGGCAGGAAAACAGGCACGCGCAGGAGGGAGGGGGAGACCCACCCGCGGCGAGCAGAGCCGCTACGGGTGCAGTAACGCACACCCCTCAATAACAAACCCCGGCCGCTGCCATGGGTACATCACACGGGTCTGCCCCCCACCCCCCAGCCCCAAGGGGTGCTCGGATCCTGTGTGACTCACGTCTGGCTATAAAGTGGACCATGGATAGCTCTCTAAACTTCAAACCAAGGAACACAAGCAATAATGCTGTTTATATACCATTAGCGCTGTGAAGTTAGAGGAGACGCTAATATTCTGAAAGCCATTGTGCCCTTGACTGCAGGCTGCACTGCTTTACTGACCCTGACAGCTGCTAACCCCACACACTGACAAAGACAGAACCCCCCCACCCCACCCTCACCGTACTGGAGCCTTGGTCTGTAATTTGCGGATACTACATTGACTGAGCGGTTTCTTTACACAAGAATAAATTAATTCATAAACAAACAGAAAGATAAATGAACTGATTAATTGATATATAAACACGCAAGTTTATTGCAGGTATAATAACAGGGGACATCATTGCCGATCATATTGCGTAACAGCTACTCATGGTTGTTTTTACCAGAATGATGAGCGAATCAACGCGACACACTTCCAGAACCAGGCTGGCAAAGAAATGTGTCTGAGTAGCACGTGACATCAACTTACATGTGCGCATGTGGATAAAACATCCACATGCGGGAAGAGAGGTCACCACGACCCCCTCGGCAGCACCACTGACAGCGAAGTTATATACATAATACATAAGGCTCAATAACTATAATAACAGTGGCATTATATATAGTGATGTCAATAAACCATAATGGCACAATTTACTTCCGGTATCGAGAAGCCTTAATTGGTGTTAATTTGGCAATGCAGAGGTTTACTCAATATAAAATTACAGAAAAATTAGACGTATGGATTAAATTCAGGCTACATACTGACAGTCAAATTTGTGCCAGCTATTCTAACATTCTAGGTAGGCCGATTGTTATTGTTTATTGCATTGTTAATAATAAACACTAAATGGCACATAATATCGCGTAGTAATACTACCATTAGACAGTTACGCACAAATTTTAAAATATTTATAGAGACAATTTAAAGCAGCGCGTTGCATTTTTCCACCCGAACATCAAATTTCAAAACATGAGCGCGGAGGTCGTGCATGACAGTCGATTTCTCTGCTATGATTAATCCCGCCTGAGATATTTACGTGACTGCTTTCCGATCCTGGCGTCGCTGACGGTCCTGCCATCTAAAAAGTGCGCATGTTTTACGGACTCGATCAACGTTCGCAGGTGAGACGGCGCACTAACGCTACACGCGCATTTCATTCTAATATTGCTGTAATTGTTATATACCTGTGTTCTGGTCATATATACACACGTTTGCCAAGTTTCGTGTCTGAATACACCCTGCAGTGGCATATTATGGAAGATGGTCATTACTCCTCGAAGCCTTTTCCTTACCTCTTTGACTGTGCTTCGGACGGGTTTCTGTCCCTCTGTCTCCGGTTCTTAAACCAGTTACTGACCTGAGTCAGCGACAGTCCCGTGATTTTGGCGAGATTCCTCTTCTCGGCCGGAGAAGGATACCTATTCTGCTTGTACATCTCCTTCAGCGCGTTCCGCGACCGCTCCTTGAAGCAATACACTGTTTCTTCTCCATCCCAGATGGTTCGAGGCAAGGGGTACTTCCGACGCAGGCGATATTTATCCACGGCGCCCAGGGGTCTACCTCGAGCCTTCTCTGCCTCGGTGTACCTTGCCTTGTACCATATATCCTGGAGCGCAGAGTGGTTCGCCGGGCTGAAGCTGTGGCTCTCCAGGATACAGTAGAGCTCCTGATAGCGAGCCTGGTGGAAAGCTACAAGAGCCTGCGCTTTTAAGATGCTTTCGTTCCCGCGTAGCAAGTCACTCTGTGGTAATGACCATAAGAATCTTGCCAAGCGATCCACGTTGCCACCCTGCTGCAGAGCCTCGCAGACGCACGCCACTTGATCGGGGGAGAACGCCAGCAAGGGCGCGCTCTCCATAAGTTCGGACTGGGCTGCGTCGGCAACGGGACGCTCCGCACTGAACTCCGCTGAGTCCGGCGCGACTGGCTTGGCGCTCCCTCGTCTGTCTACACGCACGCTTTCCTTCTTGATCTCGTTTAAATGAATGACTTCGCTTGTGGACGAAGACATGTTTAATGGGTCGCTGCAAGTCACTCCTCCTCGTTCCGTTAGCCGATCAGGTTTCCATTTGCCGTGCAAACGAAATCAGATTATCTGGCACTGTTTTGCCTATGGATGGGTCTCTTTCTGTTCACAAAGCGGCGTGACTTTTACTCAGTAAAGTGCACAAGGAGAGCCAGGCACTCGAGTGCAGCGTGATTGGTCACCGGGGTTCCACGGGGGCGGGGCCAGGGTGATGAATTGTTTATTCAGAGAATGCCAGTCACATGTAGTGTCACAAAATGTCCCAGTTAGGCACGTACCTGAGGAAGGTGAATCCATTAGCGAGCACAAGCTACCTTACGTTGCGCAATTTTGGACCGAATCCTTGGCAAGACACACATGCAGGAACTTGAAAGAGTCGGTTTACTCTATGTAGATAATATATCAACACCTGTACACAAAAGTGATCGGAGCTCTGCTTTTAAATATGTTGATATCAGTGATGAAGTGATGACTAATACTTTTATTTCAAATCTTTATTCTAAATAAACAGGTGTAGAGTACATGGTTAATGAGTAAGAAGCAAGATGATTAATCTTGAAAGATCACGATGACCAATTAGCTTTTAAATTCCACATCTGTATTTTGTCTGGGAATTAAAATATTGTTCAGATTAATCTTAAATTGAAATCAAAATGAACAACATGGTATTAATAATACTGTTGTAATTGTTAAATTACCGCATTCTAGATGCAAAGATGCACTTCCATCACCATATACAATAACTATTTACAGTTTAATAGGGTGAACGTCAGTGATTTATTTTATTTATTATTAGTGTTATTATTTAATAAAATAACGTTTAACAATACGCAACTCCGGACGCCCGCGAGAAACTGGGGAATGGACGGATGGATGGACGGACAGACGGACGGATGAAGGCAAGTGAATTAAATTCACACATGGAATCGAAGCATTGGCCGATTTTAATAGTAGACGGATATATTCTGTGATAAGTTTCATCACTGGATCTGCAGCAGACTCTCCGAGACATTAAAGTACGTGCTTCCAAAATACCGGGTTAGAAGCCACGAGCTTCGCGTAAAACGTTCAAATATAGGGAAGATTTTATAAAACTTTTATTTTATAAAACTAAATTCCAGTATTGCTTAGATGTCATCTCATAAGTTCTTTGCCAGTGTCCTCCTGTACTCTTAACGATCTTAAAAATAGCAAATACAAATGTTAAAAGTGTTAATAGTGTTCTGGAAAATTAAACGCACTTATCCTAATATTAAGTTATTTTATTATCGATGATTAATGATATAAAACTCCGCATTCTGCTGCAACCAAAAAGTATTACATTACGTACAAACTGGTTTAGGTAGGATTACGGATTAGGTTCTCGACGCGTTAATTTAGTTGACATATATATGTGTATCTTAATACAATGTATGCTTTGTACAAAAAGTGGATGCGTTGTAGTCTCCATAATTTCAAACCTTACTCATGATTGCACCGGTCCGAAAAGATTTGGCCCAATTATTAACACCGTCTTCATTCTAATATTTGTGATAACTTTGGGACGTGCATTGGACGGCGTCTAAGCCTCTAACATCACTGACCGTCGGCTTCACATGCGTTTTCTCACAAGGACTTCTGTAATTTACAAATTCACGTAAGGAAATATATTTGGACTCAGCGTAAAAAACACGAATTCATGTTAATTCACGTCTCTCCATTTTTGACATTAAAAGCGTGTTTATATTCTGCTGAATAACATAAAAGTCCCGTTTAACACAGCGCTTACCATTACCGACATTAGCTGAGCGAAGTAGATAAAAGTTTTTCATGCATGCATGGTATTATGCATGACGTACCCACCGTGCAAAAATTACCTAACTGTGGAGTTTATTTCCCGTATCACATACTCTGATTAAATATATTTTTTCCAAATTATTATATATTTTTCCAAATGTCATGACGCCGCAGACAATTATTACCAAAACAAATCATGCCATCACTTTTTACATTAGGGCTTACCTCTAAACTTTGTGAACTTTTAGATTCAGAATCCGGAATGTCAAAAAAAAAAATCTCACGCCTTCCTGGCCAGTTATAATAAATACTCTCTGACTCTCTAACTCCACCATCATTACATGTTACTAACAGGAACAATCATTTTTCCCAGACCCAAAGGTTTCAAATCAAATTTAAATAATGTTTGATAAAACAACCACCTTAAACCGATCATATACAAATAAACAAATAAATAAAGGGTAAGTGATTAAACAAATACATAAATACATATATATCTACACATATATTTCTGTTTTATGGACGATCTGCCAGCATGTAGCAATATCAGACAAACCTATAAACTTTTTGATCCGTGTGCGACGATTATCCCTAATAAAGTCTGAGGGCCCTGCAGATTGCGGGATTTTCCCGGGAGAAACAGAAACGGCAGGTCGCAGGAAAAGGTGCGGCTGTGTAGTTCGCTCAGGTCTGCTATTGTTATATTGGGCAAGAAGGCAAATACAGATCAAATCCAGCCGTCAAGAGTGAAAAAAAACATCAGCACATCTGTGACAGATTAGAGCACCTCTTACTTAAAATGTACGATGTGTGCTTTGTACTGTACGCTGATTTTTTTTCTCTGTCATCCTGCCCAGGGCGGAGGTGGAAATTTCAGGTCCAGAAAGTAAAAATCCAGCCCAAGATTTTGTATCAACCAATCGGTTGAGTACTCTGTGACAGACTCTTTATACTCAACTGGTTGGTTGAAACAAAATCATGGGCTGGATTTTAACTTTCTGCACCTGAAATTTCCACCTCTGGCCCAGGGTGTCCCCTGCCCTGTGTCCTGTATTTCCTGGAACAGGCGTCAGGCTTTTGGATAAATACATGAAAGTGGACGGATGGATGGATGGATCGATTGATTGACTGATAAATGGATAGATTGATGGTTGTTGTGAAAAGCCGTTTCTAAGGTAGAATCACGTTGCACCAGTAACTGAACTATTCACACACATCAGAAAACTCAGAATTTGAAACAAAGATACATATATTTTGTATATATATTATATGCTTGATGTATGTTGTGGTGTATTAGTCAGTGTTATTTGGGGCTGCCAGCCTACAGGGGGCAGGTTATTGCCGTTATGCAGAAATGTTAAAAGAGCCAATCTCTGTGTGCTCCCATTGGCCACTAATAGCTTTCTCGCTGTCTTGTTTGGCATTTTAAATGAACTACTAATTATGGAACTCACCTCTGACTTGCTTAATTGCTGCATCATAACATATGTTATATATACATACATAATATATGTAATGTGGCACCATTTTCCCACCTTGGCTGAGTTTCATGTCAGAATACGACTGATTATTCATTACTGTCTAGGCCAGGCGGCTCAGGGCCCTGGTAAAATAAAGCATTGTGTAGGAGGTCAGTCCATTGCATGGTGCACACACTGCAGCTCCTTTGGAGCCATTCAGTCGCTTAACTGCATGTCTGCAAGCCCAGAGTAAGACCCAGAAAACACAGGGAAAAGATGCAAATACACCATTAAAGCCTGCAGCCCTCCAGGTCGCGCACCGCCCACATGCTGCCCACCTGCTGCACGCGGCTGTTCCATAGCTCCATAAGACTGCACCTGATTCTTCCCCATGCATAGTTTAAGCTACCTATAGGCGCGGTGAAATTCAAGCAGCTTAATCCAGTGAGAGGATATATGTTGCTATTGGAGCGCACCGAAGGGATCCTGTTGCGGGAGGCAGGTGTAGCGTCAGGCCCAGGGACAGGCGACAGGTGTAATTCTGCTATTGCATTATGGCAGAAAATTGCTGCTAAAAGGAAAAAAATATATATAATTAAATGGATGATTCACAAAACAGGATACAGGATACTGTTATTTAAATATTTATAATATACAAGTATTTGGAAAAGAAGGTATTGTGATTTGTCTCCAATATGCCACATGTCACATGTATAGATTAAGAATAATATGCATAATAGTTCATTTGGTTTATTTGCAGGGTTGTTATTTGTTACCACAAAAATAAAATACATTTTAATAAGGCCTGAGATTATCAAAGACAGAATCAGAATGACACGGAATGACGAATATGGAATTTGTTTTGGTGAATTGTCACATTCGATGCTCATAACAACATGGTGTAATGTCAGAACAGAAATGCAGACAGATTTCAAGGTATAGTTCAGAGTCAGCTCGTGGCCTTGTATTTGTTACCTAATAAGACTAAAACTGCTATTACTTACTCATTTAAAGTTATCACTAATTATTCCTCAAATGTTGAGCAGTACTTAGTTATTAAACCTGTAACATATCTGTGTGTGGGTCATGGTTATTTTTCTTAATGATATTCTACCAGAATTCGTTAAAAGGATCAGTCATAAGAGTCAAATTTGGTAAATTAAGTTTTCAAGAATTCAGTCTTATTTAGCAAAGGAACAAATTAAACAGCTAAACAATGCTGATCTGAAGATGAGCTCCTGGTGCCTTATGTCAGCATGTGAAGTCATGTTCTTAGGGATGTCTGTCACATCCAAAGCGCTACAATGACTGTTATGACTCGCTGGCTTAAGTATGTATCTAAGCTCTTCAGAAATTACCCCTAAAGGTATAAATGCAACACAAGTCTGATGAAGTTTCGGTTTCAAGCTATTGAATCATTCTGAAATGCAGTGTGAACTTAATTAAAATCTGAATATGCACTTTGCCCCAAAACCGTGGGTATCTTCTCACACAGAGTAAGTAATAAAAAAAATTAAAACACATTTTTAAAAGTGACTTAGTGGCTGGCATCTTAGTCTATCACCTTCTAGAATAAGGTTAACAAAAGGGTTATGGAAAATTGCTGGATGGATGATGGATGGATACAGAAATGTCAACCTTTCCACCAAAAAGAAAGACACAAATTCTGAACAATGGATGGTGGATGCAGCAATAGCAGACAAAGTTAAATGATGCTCACAGAACATTCAAGCAGACAAAGTTAAATGATGCTCACAGAACATTCAAACAGACACAATTAAACGATGCTCACAGAACATTCAAGCAAAGTTAAATGATACTCACAGAACATTCAAGCAGACAAAGTTAAATGATGCTCACAGAACATTCAAACAGACACAATTAAACGATGCTCACAGAACATTCAAGCAAAGTTAAATGATACTCACAGAACATTCAAGCAGACAAAGTTAAATTATGCTCACAGAATATTCAAGTAGACAAAGTTGAATGATGCACTCAGAACATTCAAGCAGACAAAGTTAAATGACGCTCACAGAACACTCAAACAGACAAAGTTGACTGATGCTCACAGACCATTAAAGCAGACAAAGTTAAATGACACTCACAGAACATTCAAGCAGACAAAGTTGATTGATGCTCACAGGACATTCAAGCAGACAAAGTTAAATGACAATCACAGAACATTCATGCAGACAAAGTTGAATGATACTCACAGGACATTCAAGCAGACAAAGTTGAATGATGCTCACAGAACATTCATGCAGACAAAGTTAAATGACACTCACAGAACATTCAAGCAGACAAAGTCAATTGATGCTCACAGGACTTCTGATTTCTTCAATTAGACCGGTTTCCCAGTTGAGTCTCTTGATTAAACTTTTGTCAGCAAAATTCCCCAGAGATAATCATGGCTTCCTGGCTTTATTCTCAGAAATAAGTAGAAATAAGTATACATGTTGACTCCAAATGAACAGCACATGATGCAAACAACGGTGCAGGGTTCTGTCTCTAGGAAGCGGGGGGGCTGGTATATAGACAGCGGAATTTGAAACATGTAGGTGTGTTTGGAACAAGTAACCAAGCAATGACATCACCGGGACCAAAAAAACAGGATGATATGCTATCAAGTGAAAGATGACCGAAGAAGTGTAAGAAGTCAAAGGCAGCCCTGACAAGACCCTGTACATGGACATGCCGGTAAGTGCAAAAGCTTTGTGGATCTGGACCAAGACAGACTAAAGCAAATTGCCTCATCATCTCAAAACCACATGGCGCGCCTTAAAGAAGGGCAGCTGATTTATTAGCCATGCAGTGTTCCCTCACTTCCGTAACTGCTGATCCAGTACGGGCTTGTGGGTGTGTGGGACCTCACAGCAGCTGGAGACGGTCAGCAAACTCATCATCCAGGACACTGGGATGACGTTCCTTTCCATACAGGCGCTGCTGCTCAAGAATCTGCAAAAGAATGTGTGTCTGCCGCTGACGAGCTCATCAGTGACAGCAATGTACCGGAAACCAATAAAACAGCTAAGAGAGCAAAACATGACAGCTAGACGAGAAGGAACACCATGAAGATGATTAAAAGAATCTAAAAAAAGCCCAAATCAGGGGTATAAATTATAGGAGGGATGTGGGTTGTATTCCTCCCAATATGCTACACCGGCCAATACAACCTCCCCAAATAACAACAAAGTGGGTGGAGACCTAACCCCCCCAGTGTTCAGCCCATAGTTACACCCCTACCCAGAAGCAGCACGGAAGCAGTGGTTCAGACCTCCGCAGTCTGCCTCTGTTGAGGGCACTCCTGGTTTGCGTGCATGACACAGGCCATCCTGCTCCCTAGTAAAACAGGCGGCAGCTGCCCTCTTGTCTGTCTCAGCCCGTGAGAAAAGCAATTCTTCTAATTTTCTTCAGGCTGAGAGTTACCGTCCTACTGAGGCCTCAGCCCCCTAAGGATCAAATCCTGCACTCGCCCTTGATCTATGACGGTAAGAGCTGCGAGGACGGGCGGGGGACCGTGGCCGCTGCTTGTCCTGGAGTCACCATTACGCTCTTCTGAAGCAGAACTGAGACCCGGTACCTGCCAGGACACAGCCCACCTGGACGGCACCCCCCCAACCCCATCAGCCTGGGGCTCGTTTCCCAAAAAGCTCCCGCTAGCAGCTTTCATAGTCGGACTCATTCAGTTAGCAACTATGCTGGCGCATATATCCGCCTATGAGTTATCCGCTCTCCGGCCTCCTCTGGCTGGGCCCTGCCGGCTGTCCCCGTCAGCAGGCCGCCTATCTGTCCGTGTCCATCATGTTTACACGCAGGGTCATGTGCGGAGCGTAGCCAGCAGCTGTCTCGGCCCCGGCGGTCCTGCTCCGGATGGACGTACTGCCGGCTAAAATTAAATCGCCCGATGTGCTTCACCACTCGTTGACAGAATCTTGTTTTATTACTCGTTTGTGCATCACATGTAACTGCGACATCGTGGATAAAACGGGTACTGCCCATGTGGACCAGAAATGAGTAAGTAAACGTCATTTATTTGCTTCATGCGGCAAGTGTTGAGAGAAAGCATGACTGCTTTGTAGTGTGCCAGGATGCCGAATACCCTAATGCAATAGATTTCCTATAAACAGCAGCTAAAGCAATGCCAGTAATTGGGTGCACATTGCAGTCTGTGGTTGATTACGGTTTATTCTTTAATGCTGTTTGTTACTCCATTAGCAATTTCTGAAGTGATGGCGAGAAAAATGCTTATGGAGATGCAGCCAAGGAAACTCTGAAGTTGGATGAAGAGGCAGAGCTACCAGTACCCCAGCGCGCCTAGAGGCTTTTGGTCTCACATGCCGCTCGGAAGCTCCCTCAGTCAGCTGTCATTGGAGCTCGCCATCTGACTGCGCCGGATGGCCGCGGAGACGTGGAGAGCGTGACCCGCCTCGCTCTTTGGCTGGCTGAAAACCGCGAAGCGCTCAGCGGCGTTTTCCTTGCAGTCCGCCATTTCTCATGGGGCTGATTCGCTATCTGCGGGCTGTGATGAGTGCTGGTGAACATGGCAAGGCACTGGCCCCGCCCAGTCCACACGCACACACGCACAGGTGCTCCGTGCTGGCTTCTAGGGCACGGCTGGGTGGCCTTCATAAAGGCACATTAATTGCATAGTGAGATCAAAACATTGACCCACGCTATTCCAGCCTAGCAACGGTTGTTTTATGATCCGGAATGTTCTAGAGTGCGCCGTGGTCGAGGGAGCTGGCCAGCTGGGAGACTGTCTTCATCCTGAATGGGCGAAGCAGTTATAGCATGTGGGGACCTTCCTGGTTGAGAGTGGAGCTGAGGGTGGCCCTGCCAGAGAGCAGAGGGGAACCGCTGCGTGCAGGCCAGGCTCGGGGCCCAGACCCAGGCAAAGCCCAGGCCCAGATCCAGACCCAGGCTCGGGGCCCAGGCCCAGATCCAGACCCAGGCTCGGGGCCCAGACCCAGGCAAAGCCCAGGCCCAGATCCAGACCCAGGCTCTGGGCCCAGACCCAGGCCAGGCCCAAGCCCAGGCCCGGGCCCAGATCCAGACCCAGGCCCAGGCCCAGACTCAGGCAGAGGACAGGGCAGGATACAGGCATGGTGAGTTATTTCCCTGTAAGATTTACATTCTTAGTCTTCCTGCCTTGAGTTGCTGTAAAATATATCTGCAAATGCAATATAAAGTTGCCTATTTTTGGCTGGATTGTGATAAATGCCTATTGTCTTTCTATGTATCCATCAATGCCTCTTTCATACCGGCCTTCTTTAGTAAAGGGTCACGCCAAGGCTCGGGCCTTTTCAGCAGAACATGAAGCCCCCAGGAGAGAATGGCAGTCCATCACAGATGCATCTGTATTTCTGGAGGAAACCCATGGGAACAAGAGGAGAATAGGTAGCCTCCACACAGGGGGCTGAGCCCAAGCAGGAGAGAGGCCTCCATCCCAGGAATGCTCATAGATGCTAATGCTGCAATATAGACACAGACGCTGCTATGTGCCACGCCGAAAGCTTTTTAAGTTGCCCTTCAGATGACGATGCTGCCACCAGTAGGCTCTGATGCATGTAAACACAGCAAAAGGGACAGCTCAGCATTTCCGACGCTGTCGGGCTTCTCGCCGTCATTACAGGTTTAACCAGTCCGACTGGTTTTTCCAATGAAGTGGAGATGGAATTCATTTTCGTCTGAATGTTTCCAAAACAGAGAACGAGCTGATGGCTGGTTTGCAGTGGCACGACCTGTGCTCTCTGCCGAGGTCTGCATGGAAGCCGTACCGTCAGCTTAGTCAGCACTGCCGCCTCAAACTGCAGACTCTCTTATTCCTTACTCACCTGGAACTTTCTAGAATGAATGGCAAGAGGCAACCTTAGTTTTCACTAGCAACACCATCTTCACCTTATCTGGACAAATAATTAATTAATAATTAAACCGAATATTCTTTAAAGTTAGAGTTATAAAAATAATATCGAGATCTGCCTGAATTATTAAACATTTAAAGTTAAATACTTTAGCTGTAAAAGCCCTAGCAAACAGTATATTTTACAGATCTACAGATCTTAGATCTGCCTTTAATAAACAGAGGGCAAATTACAGAGTACATTTGTAAGTAAAAGTTAAAAAAATTAAGTTGCTAAAATCTTGCCAGGTGTTGCTGGGAGGATGCCCAGAGACTCAGGAAGAGCAGCATTTTGATAAAGACGTAGATGCTCTGCGCGCAGAAGACTGGGATCTTCTGACTACACAGTGCGAATTCTAAGATTTGAGTCTCAGCTGGAGGGCAGGAATGTGATGGCACGCAAGTGCTGGTGCTGCTTCTGGTGGCAGGATAAACAGTGGCTCAGTAGCAGGGCAGGTAGGAGAGACGACAGAGGCCAGGAGGACCACTCAGAGCCTGACTTACACATGTACTAAGATGGCTATGTTGGGTTGCTGCCTCACTTACTGTGATTGGCTAGGGGTTGCTTTAGCAAGCGGCTATTCTAAATGCCCTTAAAGTTGGTTTGTTGTGCATTTGTCTCTGACACTCCCTTTTTCATCTCAGAACAGCTGGTTTGTTTTCAGGGAATTTCATTTCCTCTGACTTGCATATGGAAAATACTATTTTTGGGCATCACTATATGAATGAATGAGTGCTATGCTGTTATCATTGCATTATTATCCTCTATATGAGTGAATGAGTCTTATGTTATTATCATTTCATGAGATCCTTACTCTGAGTTTATTGTAACATGAGAGATCATAAACTGATGCAGCAATTGTCAGCAAATTTTTCCACAATAATACTATCATATAAGTTCCACAGGGAATCTTTCACCACAGATCACTAAACTTCCAGCTGACAGTCCTGCTGTTGTCCCCTGTTCCTGTTGCTTTGGGAAGGGCGGCGATCAAGGTAGGATGATCATTTTGCATGCCTCACTGTGCAGTTGACGGAATGCTTTGTCATGTGATCAGTCACATGGTCATCCCTTCTGAGCGACGGGCCCTTGTAATCGTACTGTCTTGAGGCTGAGCTGGGAAGAGGTGCAGGACTGGTGTGCCAAGTGTAGCTGTCTTAGGGGGCGCTATGCCATTCCTCCCCACCAATCTGTCACTAATGTCGTCCTGGTAGATGAGCACAATCAACCTGGACATGGTGCCAGGTCCTGGGGGAACATCCCTTTTGTTTCTGTTTCTGTCCTATCCTTGGACCTGGTGAATCGGGTCCAGTACAAGAAAGCAGTGAATGTCAAAGCAGTGAGAGCAAAGAGAGAGCAGAGAGAGAGAGTAAAGAGAAAGCAGAGAGAGAGCAGAGAATAAGCAGCGAGAGAACAGAGAGAAAGAGAGAGCAGAGAATAGGCAGAGAGTGAACAGAGAGAGAGCAGAGAGAGAGAGCAGAGAGAGAGCAGAGAATGAGCAGAGAGAGAGCAGAGAGAGAGAGCAGAGAGAGAGAGCAGAGAATGAGCAGAGAGAGAGCAAAGAGAGAGCAGATGCATTATTCAGCGCCACAAATCAATGTGCTCAGCAAACGTTTTGCTCTCGCTGTCTTGCGGACGCCTGATTTGGCTCTTTGCCCTGCTGTCAGTCCCAAAAACCACTTTCCTTATATGCAACAGCAGTTAAATGGAAACACTGGAAAATGCCGAGCTCGAATGTCACTAAAGAGTCTGTTTCTTGTTGCGCTGAGAGCTTCAGGAATTTCATAATGGTTTTTTTTTTCATTCCCATCCCCGGCCCTCAGCTTGCCTTGAAATTTAACTAACAGAAAAGCCTTTTCAACCCGAGCCAGGATTAGCCAGAAACAGATAAGCGCTAACGAGCTTGCCAATGAGTGGTGACGGCGGGGGCAGGTCTGCTTATGAGGCCGGCCTGGTGCCGGTTGCGGGTGGCCAGTCGTGTGCCTCTGCCGTAGGCATGTAGCGCGGTGCTGCAGAGTGAAGCATGGAAGCATATTAATGGGCGAAGCGTAAGTCAGGAAGCCATGTAGCTGGCCTCGTATGAAAGCCTCTGCGGGCCGAATGAATAATGTAATGTGATCAGTCCTCCGGCCTAAATGCCTTCTGGCTCTGCTGCCTGGGGCTAAATGGTTCCTGATGATCCCCCTGCCACTGGGAGTGGAGCCGCGTAGGCGGGGGGGGGATAGCCACAGGCACTCTCAGGGAGGGAAGGGAGGCGCCAGCCCTTTGGGGATGCCCCTGCCCTGCAGCTGCCTGCGCTCAATCAGTCCTGGCCCCCACCTCACCACTGAGCTCCGGGGAATCCCAGGCAGCGGGAAAGCCGGGCAGAGTCACCGTGTCCGGGCAGATACGGGAAAGCCGGGCAGTGTCCCTGTGTCCGGGCAGATACGGGAAAGCCGGGCAGAGTCGCCGTGTCCGGGCAGATACGGGAAAGCCGGGCAGTGTCACCGTGTCCAGGCAGATACGGGAAAGCCGGGCAGTGTCACCGTGTCCAGGCAGATACGGGAAAGCCAGGCAGCGTGTCGCTGCATCCCGGCAGGTACGGGAAAGCCGGGCAGCGTGTCGCTGCATCCCAGCAGGTACGGGAAAGCCGCACAGTGTGTCGCTACATCCCGGCAGGTACAGGAAAGCCGGGCAGCGTGTCGCTGCATCCCGGCAGGTACGAGAAAGCCGGACAGCGTGTCGCTGTGTCCAGGCAGGTACGGGAAAGCCGGACAGCGTGTCGCTGTGTCCAGGCAGGTACGGGAAAGCCGGACAGCGTGTCGCTGCGTCCCGGCAGGTACGGGAAAACCGGACAGTGTGTCGCTGTGTCCAGGCAGGTACGGGAAAGCCGGACAGCGTGTCGCTGCGTCCCGGCAGGTACGGGAAAACCGGACAGCGTGTTGCTGTGTCCAGGCAGATACAGGAAAGCCGGGCAGCGTGTCCCTGTGTCCAGGCAGATATGGGAAAGCCAGGCAGCGTGTCGCTGCATCCCGGCAGGTACGGGAAAGCCGGACAGCGTGTCGCTGTGTCCAGGCAGATACGGTGGTGGGGGGGGAGCAGTAACAGGTCTGTACCAAATCTAATCACCTCTGCTTGCCAACCCCCCCCCCCAACAGAAGGCACACTGCCTCCAGCCAGTGACAGGAGACCCCTGGAGCTGCGTACTGCTCATTCTTTCATGCGCTGTTTCAGAAAGACCAACTTACCCTGAGGAAGCATGTTCAATCCATCACCAGAGGAGCTAATACACTGGTGAATAGAGGGGGCTTGGAGCCTGTGTCCAGTGCCCACACCCATGCTGGAAGGCCACCAAGTTCCCCAGGGCTGTGCTGCCATGGAATTCAGCTCTTAGTTGACCTATCTGCTTGCCATTTAAAAAATGTGGCCGGGTTCTGCAGTCAGCGCCCAGGTACGCCCGCCTAGGGCCCTGATTTGCTGCACTATCCCCCAGGTACGCCCACCTAGGGCCCTGATTTTCTGCACTATCCCCCAGGTACGCCCGCCTAGGGCCCTGATTTGCTGCACTATCCCCCAGGTACGCCCGCCTAGGGCCCTGATTTGCTGCACTATCCCCCAGGTACGCCCACCTAGGGCCCTGATTTGCTGCACTATCCCTCCCCTCCTCCTGCAAGGGAAGCCTGGAGGTCGTCCATACAGCCAAGTGTACTGCATCCTCTCTCTGCCATTCAGATGGCAGTATGAAGCTGCTAGGGTTTCTTTGCCTCAAGCTGGAGGATTCTGGGAAAATGTGTGCAGTGTGGCAATATCTGTGCCTTTTGGTGAGCTGCTTTAGCTTATCTCACTTCTACAGGATATCATAAATTCATTCCTAACTAGTTAGCAGGCAAGTTCCGTATTTTAGAAATTCAGTTATAACTAGTTATATTTAAAATGTGTATTTCTGATACCAGAAAGCAAAGATCATCTAGATAAATTATTATTATTGGAATTTGTGATATTCTAAATGAGTTAAAGTTAAAGTGGCTTGCCCTAGCACCAGGCTGCACTCACCACTAAAGATTATCTAAACAATCTGTTTGCTCTCAGGTTGCCAAACCTGTTGAGTACCTAGCAGTCAACGAACTCACACCTTTGCAGGAAGTTGAGTACAATGCAGGTGACAGCTCAGTCCTGCCTATTGCATGATTCGCGCACTTTCACCGATACCTCGTTGCTCCGTTCCCGCTGCATCTGTTGCAATGTGTCCTGGCATGCGGGGGGGCGAGGGGGGGATCAGCTGGACATCCGGACATCTGGTGCGCTTGACTTGCTTGGCGATGCCTCATTTACCAGGGCACCTCCCTGCCTGCACATCTGTCCACCTGGGGACAGGTGGGGCGGCGGCCGCCTGCTCGCTACGCTAAGGACGCGGCAGATGAGTTACAGCGGTCGCCCCCCCCCCCCCCTCCCCCAGTGTGTTTATTTAAGTAGACGTCCTTGAGCTGGCTCGGGGTGAGGCTGGGCTGGTGGGGCATTTCTTCGGCTTGTTATGCCCACTGAGAAAACTGGAACCTCGCTGCTTCCACTCGGCCTGGATGTGGAACGGCAGGGGTAGAATATAACTGATGCAGGGTGTAGCATGCAGAGTGCGCTGCTCGCTCCCTAGGCTGTGGGTATAGGGGCAGGATGCTTGTTTAGGTGTTGGAGCGCCAGGTGCATGACCCACCATGTGTAGGGTGTATTTTACAAAAGTGGTGCAGGCTGTAGGGTGCATTGTATAGAATGTTAGGTTTAGTCTTTGGAGTGTTGGATGGAGGCCAAGGAATGATTCCTGCAGACTCAAGGGTGTAGGCTGTCAGGTGCAGAAAGTGGAGCATCGGGTGTTGTCTGTAAGGTACAGTGTGTAGGACATAGGGTGGCACCTGTACAGTGTAGGGTGCAGTGAGTGGAGCATAGGGTGGCACCTGTACAGTGTAGGGTGCAGTGAGTGGAGCATAGGGTGTCATCTGTAGGGTGTAGGGTGCAGTGAGTGGAGCATAGGGCGTCATCTGTAGGGTGTAGGGTGCAGTGTGTGGAGATGGAATGGCTCCCAGTTTCAGCGAGAATAAACAACTTGGCAGACTTGTCCTTCTGGTCTGGACAGCTGCCATGGTGATGAGGCAGGTGAGATTAGCGATGGTACTGCTCTGTTGTTAAGGAAGCAGTGATGGGCATGTCTGCCATGTCACCATGGTGATATGATTCCCTGAATATTTCTTTTGGGGAAAAGGCAGAGTCCTGCTGTGTATGATACAGGAACTTCACCAAATCCATGTACTCCACAACCTAGTGTAATGTTTCCTGCTTATTATATAGAATTGTGATGCTTCATTCATCCCCATGGCAACACTGGGTTTCTGGCTTTCCCATCACACAGATAGGAGAGAGCCAGCTTGGAGGCCAGTGTGTAGAGCCCCAGGAGCAAGTGGGATCTTAGGGGCCTCGCTCAAGGGCCTGGGGGTGAGATCACTCTACCAGCCACATAATTGGAAGCAGCAACCTTCTGATCACAAGCACAGAGCCGTAACCCAGAGCCAGCGTGCTAATATTATTGTATTATTATTTAATTATTATGGGGTGTTTTAATGAAGGCCTACAGTCGATAATATATACTGAGTTCCTTTAGTTTTAAAAGTCTCTTTTTTACCGCTGTGCATGTTTGCACAGTGCACACCACACACACGGCCCGTTTGCCAAGTTTAACATCAGTCTTTGGTTATAAAAGTGAACTTTCTCGGCCCTGCTTCCAGTCCTTTAGCTGCTACGCTCCTACCTTCTTCTAAGGGAGAACATCACACACCTCTTGGCCACAGCTCCACGCCACTCTCAGTGGCATCCTCATTTATTAGGACACTGGACTTGAAAAGAACATCCACAGTGGGTGTGCTGGGAAGGTTATGCGAGCTGAAGGCTGTGAATGACAGGGCAGCAGGTAAACATGAGTCACGGAGTGTCTCGGAACTGGTTGTGTGGCTCCAATGAGGTGGAGTGCGTGTCCGCGGGGCAGGCCGGCCCTCGTGATGGGTCATTCTGGGGGCCGTTTCCATGGATATTTCTGAGCATGAGCAGACATGCCAGGCAATACTAAAGAGCATCTGCAACTGCTGTGAAATCCACTCAGCACCAGGTTCTGGACATGGCTGTGAAATTCATTTGTGACTAGGAGATGGTTCTGGGTTCTGGGTTGAGGGTGCAGGAGAACATCTGTAAGAGCATGCACCTCCTCCTGCCTGATGACTTTTTTTAAGGGGGGGGGGGGGGGGGGGGGTGGGGTAACTGGCAGGGGGAGGGGGACTGCAATCCGCCCAGGGCAGAGCCCTGGGGGTCAGATGGAAACCCCTAATCAACATAAATCCGGGGGG
>JAODKM010000038.1:986778-1008843 GCA_026780845.1 Petrocephalus sullivani
GTAGAGAACTACTGAGGCCACTACTGAATCATAAAAAGTCCGTAGGAGTTCTCTGCACACTCCAAAGGACCTCAGTCTCCTCAACAAGTGGAGGCGACTTTGGCCCTTCCTGTACAGGGCAACTGTGTTTGTTAATAGTTACCCGTTACAGATCTCACAAAGCATGTTTCCCTACATACCGACAGCCTGGTCACTCCATCCTGTCCACCAGAGCTCCAGGCTCCATCCAAGCCCCAAGCATGTCTCTCTATATAGCCCTAGGCACATGAATCTAGGCACTTCATTCCCATCTCCATTCTAGACTGAAGGTCGCACTGAGGCCAGATTAAGTATCTGGTAAACAACTTGCTCAACAGAACTTATTAATCTATTTTTACTACATAATTTACAGGAGAAGTCTCATTAACCCCATGACAGTTACCCTACCAATGACTACAGCTATGGAAAATGCATCCCATGACATTGTGCAAACTTTCTTGAATAATTAAAAACAGATTTATGGGCAATCCACTCTCACTGCGTTCACTTTCTTCACTTTTGGCACTGATGCCGCTGATCAAAATTGTACCTAAAATATTTGTAAGCATTATCATCCCTAATTGGTACCACCCCTTAAAAGATAATATCACCACACAATTATATAAATACAAAGAAAGGGATTTAAGGATTCCTAGCTATAAAGCCTCTGGTACATTTTGCAACCCGAATAAAGAGATGTGTGGTGCCAAGTAGCTGTCATTTGTGTGACGTGATAATAGCAAGCTTGCAAAACGAGCAGTTAGTAACTGAACAATGCTCCCTTTATTTGAAAATGCAATATAATACCCTTGACGGTAACTTGACTAATTCCTTTGATTTATTGGCCTAATCTGCATTTTCACAGGTAAGGCTCCCAAGAATGCCTTAACATTTGGGCCAGCATTATCTCGTCTGTTGTGTGGTTTTCCTCCCATTAAATGTTTATATATATATATCCATCTCCATGGAGGCCAGTGTTCCAGCTATCTACAACAAGTGTTGTACAACAAGCCTCTCAACAACCTGGGGTCATACTGGGGGGCATTATGGGAAATTGAGTGCCTTACTTATTGATTTAGTACCTTTTCTTGTTTCCCTTTAAATTAGTTCTAACAACAGCCCTGCTTTCACTTCAAGTTCTAAGCTGAGTTGAGGTTCCCTGTTGGCCCTTTCTGAATTAGCGTATCTGATGCGCTTGCTTGGAAAGTCCCTCCTACACATGTCATATGTTGTCACCACTGCCCTGTGGAAACTGGCACCTTCTGATCTTTGCAGAAACTGCAGAAAGCTGCTTCAGAAGCTTCTTCCTCCTCTCCGTTTATGACGGTTGCACCTTGCACAGAGTGATGTTTGAGCAGTTACCATCCGACCTGATATCCAATGGTGTGGGATCTGTGCAGCAGGCTTTTCCATCCTCAGCGATGAGCTGTCATAGCTGACGTGCCCAGAAGACAGACTCACAAGGATCACTCTCAGGAGCTCAGTGAATTCAAGCGTGGTACTGTGATAGGATGCTACCTGTGCATTTAGTCCTTTCCTGATATTTCCTCACTACTAAATTGAATTGAATTTAAATTGAATTGAAAGCCTTTATTGTCATTGTACTGGAGCACAGATGCTCCAGTAAATATTCCATGGTCAACTGTTAGTGGTATTATAACAAAGTGGAAGCAATTGGGAACAACAAATCAGCCACGAAGGGGCAGGCCACATAAAATCACAGAGCAGGGACAGCACGTGCTGAGGCGCACAGTGTGAGGAATTCTACAGCATCAGTAGCTACAGACCTCCAAACTTCATGTGGCCTTCAGATTAGTTCAAGAACAGTGTGTAGAGAGCCTCATGGAATGGGGTTCCATGGCTGAGCAGCTGCATCCAAGCCTTACATCACCAACTGCAGTGCAAAGTGTCGGATGCAGTGGTGTAAAGCACTGGAGTGATGAGAGCAGTTTTTGCCTGACTGCATTGTGCCAAGTATGTAGTTTGCTGGAGGGGGGACTATGGTGTGGGATTGTTATTCAGAGGTTGGGCTTAGCCACTTAGTTCCAGTGAAAGGTGAATGATTCAGCATACAAAGTCATTTTGGACAATTTCATGCTCCCAACTTTGTGGGAACAGTTTGGGGATGGCCCCTTCCTGTTCCAACATGACTGCCCACCAGTACACAAATCAAGGTCTATAAAGATATGAATGAGCGAGTTTGGTGTGGAGGAACTGGTCTGCACAGATCCCTGACCTTAACACAACAGAACACCTTTGGGATGAATCAAAGACTGCGAGGCAGGCCTTCTCGTCTAATATCAATGTCTGACTTCACAAAAAATTCCCATAAACACACTCCTAAACCTTGTGGAAAGCCTTGTTGAGCATGTGTTGTCATTTCATTATAGTGTTTTAGCAATTCGCAGCGCGTTGACACGAGAATTGTGATTTCCCGGTGTTAGTTACACATGACAAAACACAGTTTGGAGACCGGACAGAGTCATCAGCGATTCCTCCTGGTGAAAAATCTTACAGTGTGTGAGTCCTCGTCGCAGATCAGTTGTGTAGTGTGTTACCCACAATGACTTCAAGACTTCAAGACGAAAAATCATGCAGTTTCTTGTGCAGCACAGCTGAACCGTACAGCGATATGACAACTTTAAAAGTCCCTATAGTGTGGAGGTGGATTCAGCGACACCAGTACCACTGATGTCCTGGAGTTCATCCAGAGTGTATTAGAGTTCAGGGAGGCGGCAGAAGAATTTCCCATCTTTCAAAAAGCACAAAGGAATAATGACTCTGGTAACAGAGGCACTCCCTTCGTGCAGAATCAGTCAGCATTGCCCTTGGGACGGTTGCAAAATAGCGACGGCTTATACCGCCTTCGCTGTTTACAGCATCCTGTCAGGCCTCTGACGCATTGTCCCACAATAGTATTGTGGTTTCACCTGATGGCAAATTACTTAACCCATTCGTATTCAAGATAGCTTTCGCTCTGCAGTGACACCACCTCCCTGGCCTCATGTGCCCCCAGGGGGCCTATTTACATCGCATGTCCCACCCCGTCCCAGCCCAGCCCGTCGGCTCGGGCCTCCTCGGGGACACGGCACTCGGTTCCTCTGCAGGAAGGTACGCATCCTCCGGCTGCCCCATGCAGATCCCCACCTCAGCCCATAACCACGTTCACTGTCTACCAACGGCAAAGTCAGACTATTCCCCCGAGGACCAAGCTGACCCACTTCAGCAAGTCCTGTTAATACAGGGCCCCTCAGTTTAGGGTGAATACAGGCAAAAGCAAGCCACCATGCTAGCATATGGCAATTGTAGCATGTTTGCTGAAGAGAAGCATTTGTTTTAAAGGGAGGGGGGGCAGAGTTTGAAGCCTGCTGTCCTTATTACACTGCTTCTTTTTCATTGCTCTCGCCTTTGCATTGTTCCAGACGATTTTTTATTAAATTCATTATGGCATCTCCCTTCCCTGGGTTGGAGATCAGTGGGAGAGCCAGGTCTGCCTCCACATCAGCACTGAAGCGCTCATCTCCTGTCATTGTTTGCACGGTGACAAGAATCGCTGGGATCATTAATCCTTAAAGCGGTATGTACTCTTGGACAGGTAGATACGTAGATCCGAAATTCTTCATTTATACAGATCCTGCTGTACTGCTTCCAAATTTTAGGAAGCCAAATTATGTATATATATTTGTTATATAATTTTATAACTACGGATGTCCTACCTCAGGCATATTGATTACACCGAGGTGAGAGAAAATTTTCCAGAAAAGTTTTCACTACCACTGAATGTTGGAAAGGCGGCAGGGAGCTGCTGTCCATTTCCGGCAGGCTTCTGGGGGAAGTGGGCTGCCTAACCTGACCCCCACTCGATGTACTTCTTACAGCATTGCTTTAAACCTAGTGCTGTGCAAACAGGATTGTGGATTTGTCTGTCTGTAGCTGCTGCTGATCTCCCCATACCACTTCTACAGGTTGTGTCAAAATAATTTGCTAATATCAGTAATGTTAGGCTATATCCCATGACATATTCTAAGCCGATTTTTTTTTTCTTTTTTTTTGCTTGATGCATCTTTGGTGGACTATAAACAGGGGTCAAAGGGTTGAATCATGCTCTTCTTGTTAAAAATCTGCTATGGGTACACGCTGATAAAAGCAATCAAGAGTATTTTTTGAATCCATACTGAAACAGGCATAGAAATCCCACCACTACAACAGCTTTCGAAGCATCAGCGAGATACCCAGCGATTGGCCACTGCAGGGCTCCTTTCTGATTACCCAGAATCTATTTGTTTTACAATAATTGGACACCAGGGTCCTGATTTGCCTACGGCCGCGCGACCCAGGAAGCCATCCACATAGCTGATAGGCTAATCCTCTGCTGAGATGATGTGCTTTCAGGATAGGACAGGCTTTAGGATTACAACCCCACTCTTAACCACAAATCATTTTAGGTGCAACTGACCCTGGGCTTGCATAGAAGTAAACATCACATGACTGGTGTCATGACCCTGCAGGGTTTTAGTCCTGCACACCCAGACAATGGCCAGGAGAAAAGATTCAGCTTTAATGTTAATAAAATCGATCCACTGTCTATTGTGGTTTATCCAATGCGAGCCAATCCAAGAAAACGCAAGACGGGGCCCACCAAAGAGGGATGCCAGTCGAATTAAATTAATCAGTGCAATTTAATTTAAGTAGGAGGGAATGTCTCAATCCCAAACAGACTAGATTCTGCCACCATTTGTGTTTTTGATGCATGCAGTGAGATAACCAGCACCTGAGCAACCAAAGTTATCAAGTTAAGTTAGGGCGTTAAAGGTTAGTACTGTTTATAAATTCTATCCAATGCTGTCAATTAGCCAGTATGTGGAGGCGAGTACAAAGCTAACATGTTTGCTTTTGCGCCAGTGTGATAATTTATGGAATCATCTGGGCAGTTAGAAAAGCATTAAAATGATTTAGTTTCAAACTAATGAATGCATTCACTTGCACACTTTAATGTTTTCATGACTTTGGCTACATTTGACAGATACAGACAAACAACAGCACGAGTCAAATTTATAATACAATAATCTTATAATAAGTTGACTGTGTCATTTGTGACATGAAGGCCTTCTGAGGTGTCCTTCCAGGTTCAGCCTGGTGTGTACTGAGTAAGACCGACTGTGGCCGAGCGTCTGCAAACCACACTGTGGGACGTGAAGCCGACATGGCGGCACTCTCTCCACTTTGGCACCACACCCTGACCTGTTCGGCTTACCAACTTATAGATCTCTCACACGGACACAATACTGCTGTCAGCTGCGATGCCTAATCCCCCCCCCCCCCTGGACAACTGGGTGGACAATTTGGACTTTTCCTTTATTTGGTGGCTACAATGCACCTATCACTTGCAGGTAAAACATGTTCCCATTACTTGCAAACTAAAGGCAATGTGTGGCTCCACAGGTGAGGGCTTACAGCCATGATCAGATGGTCACCAGTTAAAATCCCACAGCCAGCAGACTGAGCAAGGCCCTCAGCTCCAGTGGTGCTGCATGCTGACTGACCCTGCAGTGTGATCCCCCCCAGCTTGCTCTGACTTGTATGTGTCTCAGGGGGAGCGAGATGGAGTACAGGTGAAAAAATCATTTTGGTGTTTCGATCCATGAGATCAAATATAATATTACCATTTATAAAGTACTATACAGCTACTTAACAACTATAGCAAAATGGCGTTAGTAGTATGCAACTATAAACTATTGTTTTCCACATAAAAGTATTTACCAATATTTAAACATTTTATTCAAAGATTAGTAGGTATACGAACGGAAAACACTGTTTGCCGGCGCATATCAGGAGTAATCGGGCTGCCGGGCACAGTTCCGAGCCCCGTCACGCTGCGCATCGGACTGTCCACATGTGCAGTTTCATGACAGCTGCGTGCTCCCCATATTCCTCTGTATAATCAGCGGAGACAGAGATACTAGATCGATGGAGGACTTGGGACCTAAGATCGCCTCTTTGCTATCGCCGCTGCTCTTAAAGCTTCAGCTGGCGTTTCCTTTAATGAACATACATTGGCTTCAGCCATTTGCTTTCATACTGAGGCAAACAGCAAAGGACGGAGTGATAGGTTGTTAAATGTAATTACGATTTCAAATCAGTTTGAAATACATCACTTAGAATACAAAATAAAACGTATATTGGAGCATATTTTGGCATCAATTTACCAGCTGACCTGCTTGCAGTACATACTGCTTCTCATAATTTTTATTGTCAATCGACAATAGTAAAAGTAATCAATGTAACAATTTCTTCTCAATTTTCAGTGACTAAATAATTAACACAATCAAACATTTCAGCGCATTCCTGTATTTCCAACAGAAAATACATCAGATATTGCTGCTACATTGAGTTAGTTAAAATATGTAATAAAATTGTTTCAAAATTATATTGTAAATGATTTATAAATTATAAATTATACATTTAAATATACATATAAATTATAAAATGGTGGAATACTAGAAATATATACCACTGTAGATATTCTCTTAATTCGCATACATTGTACAGGAATAAAAACATCTATTTTGGCCTATATAGTTCTTTTCTTCCCTGAAAGCGGTTTCAGCTTTGCATTTCTTAAAAGTGTGCAGACACACTTTCACGAACAGTTAACGCACATTCAAAGGTCCAGTAACCGGACGTAGAGCTAGCGCGTCCCCGCACCGAAAGGCACGTGAGCCGCCGCCGCGCGCTCCCGCGGAGGGGGCGGGGCCTCGTCACGCGACGGCGCTGCGCTCGGGGACACTCTGCACTGACGGAGCAGGAAACTCCTAGCGGACTGCTAGGCGGCCCTCTCGGCCCCTTTCGCTCTTTTTCGCTCCGTACCGCGCCTCGCACTCGTCCCCACCGTACGCCGCAGATCAGGGGAGCTAAGCGGAAACGACTCGCGGGCCGCGCTGTCCCCGCATTGTCCTGTCCTTTCCCGTGGGATTACGTGGCCGCGCAGGCTCCGCGCTCGGGCCCGGGGGAAGCTCTCCGTCGGTGTCTGGGGCTGGCATCGCCTCGCACTAACCGCCCTTTCTCCCAGACATGGATGTAGGAGTCCTCCCCGAAAAGAAGAGGTACGTGGCGCCCGCTTTGCCCGCCGCCTCTGCGCCTCGCAGGTCGCCGCCGCCTGCCGGGTGACCGCTGGCTGCCGGGGTATTCATTAGACTCTCGAGCCGCCGATACTCCGAACCTCCGTCCGCCTCCCCGGGCTCTATGCTCCCGGGCGTCGCCATTTTCTTACAGGGCAGACCTGCTTGACCTGTAATGTCTTTAGCGCTGGCCGGGAGAAGCTCCGGGGAAGAAGCTTTCCTGCCGCGAACACCGCCTCCACAGCCGGATCGGCCGGACTCCTGTGCGCCGGGCAGCCTGGCGTTCGCGGACGCAGCCTGTAAAACGTTATATAATAATATAATAAGCACTCCGGTGACGTGCGCGTCCCTCGGTGGCCGGTAGCGGCGCGAGCGCCGCTTAGACTTCAGTGTGCGCGGGCCGCCGCGTGCCAGCGCGCCGCTCACGTGCCGTGCCCCACTTTTATTATTACTTATTATTACACACGATGCACGCGCGCGCGCTTAGACGCCTTACTCTCAGCGCGATAAATGGGCTCTCTCTCTCTCGCCTTGGTCGGTGTGGTCGTGTCGTTAAGCCGATCGCCTTGGCTGATGTGGCGTCTCCCGCGTCATGCTGATGCATAACCAGACCGTGAAAGGACCACATGCGTATAACTAAAAGTTTCCGCTCTCAGTTGTTGTTTTGATACCGTGTGACATATTTCCTGCGTCTCTTTGAATGACAGCTATAGTGATCGATGGCTATATGTAGGTCATCCGAACGGTTAATGAATATATAACCAGATCAATAGGTGCGCCTTAAAACAACAAAAAATATGGCTTATATGAAATTGTTGCAGAGTTTAATAGAATATTAGGTATTTTATGGTTCATGTGCTCTAAATCAGAGTAGCTGCTCTGTTGGCATTTTCAGCTTTATCAGTACAGAATAAGCTACCAAACTGAATGTCTGTAGCATCTTTTTTTTCCGTTTTTAGAATTCATCATTGTTTGAGTCAATCCATGTAATACCTGAAGCATTTCGTACACTTGCTGATATTGGCTGACCTAAAAAAACTCATTTCCAGTAACTATTCAGCCAGGGACACCGTGATCCAGAGGTCTCTGAGATAAATGGCACAAGGCTTGGTGTGCCGAGGAGAACTCCGCCGTGTCTCACAGCACCACACTGCGCATAGTAATACAGGGAAGCTGGTTTGCCGTGGCTGAGCTCCTGGCCATGTGATGCACGGCAGAAACACATAGGAGCTTGGGAGGATCGCCACACCAATGGAGCTGTCCTACAGCCATTAGCCTGAGCCTTAAACACTAAACCATGATGCTGCCCAAAATGAAATTGGCTCTGATGTTCCCTCGCCTCTTTTCATCCGGCTCGGATGGCTTCGTTGGCACATTTCTCAGTGAAAGTAATCCAGTTTATCTACAGGGCCTTGCGGCATTTTAAAGGATTGGCAGTTCAGTGAGGCATCAGGTAACCTTATTAAATTTTTTTTTGGTTGCTGCCTATCCTGGAATGAATAGAGATTGTTTATGTATTTTCATCAGTGAACGGCAGGACAACGTGAAGCAAGTACTGCATCGTGTCTTTGGTGTGTGTCTTTCCAAAAAATATCTGTACTCTCCTTATTTTTTTGCATCTCTGTGTCAATTTGCTCAAGTGCCAGCTCATATTGTTGCGTTATTTGAGCACATTGTGAGACTTCCCTTTTCATCATAAGTAGCCTTCTTCATACGCATCATTAGGCTGGTGTCATCAACACAAGTCAGGGGTTGTAATTCGATTTCACCTGTTGCCTAAAGTTGCATTACATTGTCTTAATTCCTATTGCTATAAACAGTCTCTAAAGCAGGGGTCATCAACTATATTTGTCAGAGGGCCAGAGTTTTACCAGACAGTCTCCTTGGGGGCCGGACCACCAAGAAGAAAATCAAATAAATTCTAATTTTGGCTTAACATTAGGGCTGTGCGATCTTGGATCGCGATCTCCTCGCGATCTTATGGCGCAAGCGCAGTAATCACCAGGGCTTCTGATGACAGGTGAAACATTTGGCCGGACGCCAGCTTTTCGGTACAATACGGACTTTTGCTTACGCGGGCCGCCAGTTGATGATCAGTGCTCTAAAGTGTTGGTAAATGAAGTCTTGTCATAAAATGTTACACCAGGCAAACAAAAAAATAATAATTTGTCATTTCCTGTCAAGGTGTCAAAAACACTTGTGATTTTCATCTCTATTTTGACTCCTCCTTCTTGCCCCAGGCTTGACATCATGAACCCCTGGTTGCTTTGCTGTAGCTTAGCAGAAAGCATCAAGAGGGATGTTGAACTTTTGGCATGGGTTTGCTGTGTTGCTCAATTTGGGGAATGCACTAGAAGAAGCCAGTGTTGATTGAATGTGTCTGTGCTGAGCAGCCTGGCCAAAGATGATTCAGTTTTTTTCTTGGTAAACGAGTATCTAAGCATTTAGTTATTTGTGAAGTGGGCCATTGTGCTCCAAACATGTTCAAGCATGTAACAGATGTGGCGTAAAAACTGTTCCTCCTTCAGCCTACATGTTTAATCCTTCAGGCATAGTGAGAGTGTATTTCTTTATTGAATCAATGTCTGTTTTGGAGAACGTGCCTGTTCGGATTTGAAATGAACTTGTTAGTGAATGACTCAATGTGATCTCCTCAGGCTCTTAGCTATTTGCTGGAAGTGACTAGCAATATTCTCCAAAACTCTGGCACTAGGACAACAGTTTACGCCACAGAAGAAATAGTCGCAGACCATTAAAAATTGGAGGTCTTAGGAAACAAATCCCCAAACAGAATGTTTCATTATATGTTAGGGTCTATGGCCAGGGTTAGCCCCAGAGTGGGTTTTCTCCTGACAAAATTTCCTTGTAAGGTTACAGCAGTTGTTTGCTTTCTTCCCCGGGAATCTCTGGGAAAACTTGTCGGACAATGCCCTCTCTGGGGGTTTTATTACTTCGGAACCTTTTGACCTCAGAGAGCCTCTCTGAGCGCCTGCCCAAACAGTTGGGTCTCCTGAAGATGGAGGAGTCTTTGATGCTGTAGTTTATGGTAAAGTTCACCCTGTGACCTCTTATACAGGAAGCACGTATGTTGCCAGATTGCTGATTGAAGTATAATTAGTTATTGATTTGAATGTCTGTCTACATATTGTATTTTGCTAAAGGTTTTTATTGTATGCACTATGCAGTTTGTTAACTAGTGTCTTCGCTGAGAGGCTGTAGTGTCCAGGTTTTGTGCATCGTTACATCTCTGCTGAAGATTCTGACATTTCAGTTGCCATTGTTAGCGTTGATTTGCTCTGGAATTATTGGTGAATGCCTATCGGTTGCTATGACTGACAATGTGTGACTGTCTCCCCAGCCTGTGGCTGCCATGTCCATTAAGCATTCAGCGGTTCTTCACCTTTAAAGATTGGCTTACCATGCTTAATTATTACTTTTGTTCCAGTGATGACTGTGGTTTTGTAGCTGTAGTGCATAAATGTCCAGATTACTTCAAAACTGTCAACGTGTGCCAAACCTATGTTTGAGACATTTAGCACTGAAAATTCAGTAAGTTTGTCTTCTGTATGTGTTGCTGTCATTACCAAATATGTTTTTGACCATAATATTAAAGCATTCTCCTGCATATCCTGCTTGTTGATCTACCTGTTTTCATGATTGAAAGCCATTTTTTGATTGGAGGAATACCCCACAGAGGACAGCCATTCACCAAGGCTCTGCCATCTGTCCTGATGATGGAGTAATTTCTTCTCAAGCTTTTTCCCATCACTGTTTTCCAGCCTGGATCGCTGGGTTGCTGTATAGGGTCCGATGTCACTGCTGGCTGACATGTGAGACAGAGCTTTTGCCAAAAGCAAGAGGTGTTGATTCAGTTCGCCTTTCCCCAGAGCTCTTCAGCTAACTAAGAGCGTTTGAAATTACAGGTTTTAGTCGTCAGATGGGTGTGAGAGAATTGGAGAAACGTCATGTTTTTTAATACCTAGCTAATTTGTGCCGAAGTACGAGTTTCCATTTGCTATGCAGGTAGGACAGAACAGAAGCATCATGACCCATTTGCTTTCAGAAAAATACAACAACAATATGGCTTGCACAATGTCTAGGACAATGTAATATTATTTATTATGTAATTTTGAATACATTTGACACATTCAGAATCTGAATATTAGTTAAGTCTTTGGTGAAAAAGGTAAAGTAGAATGTCTGCCCGTTTGGCACTGTTTGAGTTGGCATGCATTTGTCTGTGCTTGAGAGCTATGTAATGAAATGCTTCGGGTTCCTTGGTCGTTAAATGGGATGGATGCAGCTTTCTCAGGAGGTTCTGCCCATGGGAAGGTGGCGGTGATTGGAGTTATAAAGAAATGTCACTGGAACAGGGATAAAATGTGAAGAGATTCATTATCCTGCAGGTCTATCATCTTGAAAAAACAAAACTGCACCTGACTGGCATTCCCTATAACGGCGCGGCAGGCCTCACGCCTCCGTGCCTCTGGGCAGCGCAGCGCTGATGGGCTGGGCATCCTTTTCCCCGCAGGGTAAGCTCCGAGCGCCGGAAGGAGAAGTCCCGCGACGCGGCGCGATGTCGGCGTGGGAAGGAGTCCGAGGTGTTCTATGAGCTGGCACACCAGCTGCCTCTCCCGCATAGCGTCACCTCCAACCTGGACAAGGCCTCCATCATGAGGCTGACCATCAGCTATCTGCAGATGCGGAGGCTGCTGAACTCGGGTCAGTACCTACGGAAACGGACACCCCCGTGGGAAGGGGGGTGTGCGCTTTGTGCTTTTGCAGGGAGTGGTGCTCCTATGAACGTGGCTCTGTGAGGGTGGTATTGTATCACGAGTAAGCGCCATCGACTTCTTTCAGATGAGCCCGTGGAGGAGTCAGAGCTGGACAGCCAGCTGAACACCTTCTACCTGAAGGCTTTGGAGGGTTTCCTCATGGTGCTGTCTGAGGACGGGGACATGGTGTATCTCTCGGAGAACGTCAACAAATGCATGGGTCTCACCCAGGTACGCACCTCCTCTCTTGCATTGAACTCGCCATCTTAGCAGACTTGAGGAAATGTTGCATTTCTCCTAAACGGCGCCATCTCTCGTGTTCTCAGTTTGACCTCACAGGCCACAGCATTTTCGACTTTACCCACCCCTGTGACCACGAGGAAGTGAGGGAGATCCTTGTACACAGAACAGGTGAGATCTCCACCTCGCTGGAATTTTGCTGCTGTAGCGCTAGGTGAGACCAGCCGCTGATGGTCTCATGGATCACGCCAAATTTCCCATCCACCTATTCATCTCCTGACCATTGGTCACAGTTGCTGGGGAGCCTAAGCCACAGACCTGGGCCACACCCTGGACAGGATATGATCCTTTCATAGGGCACACATACATACATACATAGATACATGCATACATACATACATAGGCTGCCGCAAACATATAAAAACATTCACTCATATCTATGGGCATAACCCTAATCCCAGCAATGACAACCAACCCCTACCCAGCCCTACCCTTATCTATAAGTAACCACTTTTGGCATTTTTAGTTTTTTGATTGCATTCACCGATTTTTATAAAATTGAGTTTCCCCTTTTTGGGACTCAAAAAATTGTTCCCACAACATCAAAATAAGAGCTTATCATTACATTAAGTCCCCACCATGTGTTGTGAACATAAGCCACACACACACGCTCACAGTGTGGCTGGAATCCAGAGAACCTGGATGAAACCCAAACAGCATTCAATGGAGTATGAGGACCTACATCAAGTAAAAATGGCCGAATTGAGCTTTAGAGCCAGTGTCTGACAGGAGTGCTGTACTCTGTCAAGTGCTTTCATAATCCACTTTAAAAAACAAGCACTAAGTGACAGTGCTGGACCATCCCACCCACTGCTGGAAATAAATCCCATCACACATTAGACTTGTCTGATGGAAGTTGTATTTTTTGACTAAGCTAAGAATTTATCTTAATTTATGTAAAACTCTGTGGGCTGTTCTCCCATCGAATGTCTGTCCTGTGGCCTAATGTCGGGCATCTTCTGTCCTGCTTCTTAGGCTCACCCAAAAAAGCCAAGGAGCAGAACACAGAGCGGCGCTTCTTCCTGCGCATGAAATGTACACTAACCAGCAGGGGGCGTACTGTCAACATAAAGTCAGCCGCATGGAAGGTGAGGCCCTCCCCTGTTACACTTGAATTTGTGTGAGCCCATGCTTGTTCAGTCGGTGATGCACGCAGACATCTAAACTCACACAGGCAGAAGTACAGATGTTTCCTGTACTAGGAACTTACAGCCCAAACATTATTATGAAAGAACTGAAAGGAGGAACAGACTTTTGTATGACGTACCAGTCGATGTAGCATTTGCGATCCCTAGCATGTTATGCTAATGCTGCGCTGGTGCAGTCAGCTGACGGATACCCTTGCTGCTGTCCAGGTGCTGCACTGCATGGGCCACGTCCGCGTGCCAGAGAGAGAGGAAGAGCAGAGTCAGTGCGGCTACAAAGAGCCGCCGGTGCACTACCTGGTGCTCATCTGCGAGCCCATCCCCCACCCCTCAAACATCGAGGTCCCTCTGGACAGCAAGACTTTCCTGAGCAGGCACAACCTGGACATGAAGTTCTCCTACTGCGATGAGAGGTGGGTCTGCGGGTCAGAATGCAGGAGTGCTTCCTGGGGGCTGCTTCGGGAACAATTAGCTAATAAGGAAACGAGTACAGTTTGTCTCCAGCCCTTGCTTGCACCAACACAAGGCGGTTGGCATTAAACTAGATGGTTATTTCCCAGTGACTCATGGGTAGTCATTTCCAGTATTACTGCTGACGGTGACAGCATTCTCTGTCTTAGGATCACAGAGCTGTTGGGTTACAAACCAGAGGATCTGCTTAACCGCTCGGTATACGAGTACTACCACGCTCTTGACTCGGATCACCTAACAAAGACGCACCACAATCGTAAGCATTAGGGGGCTGCCTGAGTTCATGTGCCGATGTGTTCCGTTGGTCCCTGGTAGAAGGTGGAAGAGGGTCTGATGCTAACTTCAGCCTTATCTCTCTGCTCCTGCTCAGTATTTGCCAAGGGCCAGGTCACTACTGGGCAGTACCGCATGCTGGCCAGGAAGGGTGGCTTTGTGTGGGTAGATACCCAGGCCACTGTCATCTACAACACCAAGAACTCGCAACCACAGTGCATCGTGTGTGTGAACTACGTGCTCAGGTACCTACTGTGACCCATCGACATCTTAATGGACCGTCAACCCAAATCTTTTAGCAGCATTAGCTAGTTGTGCTGATTCAGAGCTTGGCATATCGCAGGATTGATAATATACCTTAAGTGACACAAGACTCTGATAACTAAAACAGCAGAAGAGGTGATTACCAGGCCCAGTAACTACCTCGATAAAGCCTTCCTCTTATATACTTTGGCAATTGGGAAGTTCATCATGTCTTATGCCTGCGGTGAGATTCTTCCTTGTCTGCCAGTGAGGGACCCTTCGTAAGTGTGCTTTGTGCCTCCCTGCAGTGGGGTAGAGGAGAAGGATCTGGTGCTCTCTCTGCGGCAGACGGAAGGGGACGAGGAAGTGGAGGAGCCGGGGGCGCCAGAGAACCCGGAGGTGGACACAGTGAAGCACTTCATCAGCTACGAGGAGACTATTGTCAAGGACAGCCTGTATGAGCAAATGAAGGGCAAACCGGAGCACCTGACCCAGCTGGCCCCTGCAGCTGGAGATACCATCATCCAGCTGGATTTCAGCATGCCTGGTCAGTCATCCTTCTCAACATCTTCTACCCGTGATCATCAGTTTGTCTCTCAAGCTACTCACATGTGGTTTTAGGAGGAGTGATAATTGGTTACTTCCAAGTAGAGCTTGTCTGTAGGATCACTGAGGTTCTCGACATCTCTGTACTGATAATCCATCTCTTTGCAGAAACCAGCCTGCAGGGTTTGGACCAAGTGGCAGTCTACAACGACATCATGCTGCCTTCTTCCCACGAGACATCGCCCCTGTCTCCGCTGTCCCCTAGCGATTCGCCCCAACCTCTGGGAGTCAGCCTGGACCCCACCCTCAGCGAGGGGGTCATGTCTAACCTGGAGTCAAGCCCTGAAGACTTGTCCTTCTCTGTGCCCTGTGCTCTGGCTACTCCTGGGCTGGAGTCATCGGGCCTCAGCTCTAACACCAGCTCAGAGGTGCGGGAACACACAGCTCGCTTACTTCTCTCCGGAAATTACGCGTAGCTGCTGTTTTTCCATTACTGCTTCTTATTTGGGCCACCATGTCTGACCGTCTCTCCGCACCTCCTCACAGCCCACCAGCCCGCTGCAGTTCTGCTTCTCAGTGGACTCTAACATCGACGTGGAGTTCAAATTCGACCTGGTAGAGAAGCTGTTTGCCAAAGACCCCCAAACCAGCACCCCTTTCACTACACAGGTACGCAGCTCATACAGAGAATACGTATTGATGATCCCCGATTGACAAAGAGTTGACTTGCGCATCTACATACTTAGCCCATGGAGGACCTGGACCTGGAGATGTTGGCCCCCTACATTCCCATGGACGACGACTTCCAGCTGCGCACGCTGCCCTCCAGCGAGCCCCTGCTCTCCCCCGCCCCGGACCTGGCCGACATGAATGCGCTCTTCCAGCCGTGCCCGCCGCTAGTCAAGCAGGAACCACGGCCTTCCACGCCGCTCCGCCTGCTGCCGGCCGAGCCTCTCGGCCCGCCCTGCTCGCCCTCCCCCGACCCCCGGCCCCACTCCAGCCCGCTCAGCAAGAGGTCAGCACTTGGGGCCCGCCTTTACCCCACCCCGCTGCCTAGGTGCAGCACCGAGTCCAAATTGCTCTCCGGAGCGCTTCCCCTAAGCGATGTCCCATGTTCCAGGGCACCGGCGCTGCACAAGGAGCTCTCCCCCAAAATGCTGGCCCTCCACAACAGTCAGCGCAAGAGGAAGCTGCATGAGGTCACCGAGCTGCCCCAGACCGTCACGCTGGTGAGCACCACCCACCCCCGATCCGCTCGCCCACCACTTTCAGATCTCACCCGCCGGTGTTCCTCTCACGTTTCTGATTAGTGTCAACCGGCTTTGTTCACGTCTTCCTCGTCTCTTTCCTCCAGGAGTCGCTGGATGCCGGAGACCTCTGGAAGAGGGTGCGTGGCCTGGACGCCCCGGTGGAGCCTCGCCTGAACAAGACCGTACTGCTTCTGCCATCAGGTGGGTCGCAGTGCGCCGGTGCCCCTCGCCCTGGTGCCCCCCGGCCCCGGTACGGCTCACTGACCGGTGTGTCGCTCACCTCCACAGACATGGCGGGCCACTTCCTGAGCAGCGGGCTGCCCGAGCTGACACGCTACGACTGCGAGGTCAACGTGCCAGTCCTCAGCCGTCTGCATCTGCTGCAAGGCGAGGAGCTCCTGCGGGCGCTGGACCACGGCGACTGAGCGCCGCCCGGCCATGCCATGGACAGTGCCCCCCACCCCCGGCTCCCTCTCTCCCTATTTATATTTTAATATCCCCTTATTTTTTTAAAACCGGATTTTCGCACCTTAAGTGGGGGCCTTGCTGTCCAACTGCCATGGCAACAGTACAGCTGGGGGGGGCTTACCCTGAGCACTGGGAGTGAGGGGCTCGGGATGTCACTGACACCAGTGATTATAGGGTCTCCCATCCCTCTCGGCTAGTGCCAGAGAATTAAACTGTTGTATCCAGTCACACATTCTATATTTTTCTTAAACCAAAATACCAGCGGTTCATGCAGTATACGAGCATTTTTAAGCATACTTTTAATAGTGGATTAAAACGCTCATAACATTTTTCTATGTAGTGCTTCAGTAGGAAGTATATCAGCCTGCATTTGTGTCACACGCCTCACAAGTATCCACTGGACATGGTGTGTGTGTCGGTTCCATGCGAGGACACACTGACAGAACTTGTATAAATCAGTAATAGATGTTGCTGGGCTATATCATGAACTTGACACAGATTTATTGTTTAATTATGAAGAGATTTTTAATAATATTTTAGTCTCTAGCCTAATATTTTACTCACCAACACTTTCAGTACACGCAGCTGAGTACTACAGACCTTTGTCAAACCTGTGCTCTGTCACAAATGGCTGCCTTTTCAGTTTGTTGACTGAATTTTGTATCGACGCTTACATTGTCATAACAAAACAGAGTATTTCTACACAACCTTTCTGCACTGTCAGAAAAAAAGTACCAATTTGTACCTTTGAGGGTAAAATTACTTGCCACTGGGGCTGGACCCTCAAGGGTCTGCCAGTTGTACCCTAACTGTAGGTTTTAATGAACAAAACTATCATTTTTTTCTGACAGTGTAGGTAAAGTCTTCTGTACAAAGCTGTCATATCTTGGTTAATGCTGTCAGGGGCCTCTCCTTCCAAACTTAATGTACAGCTTCCTTTATATCAGTAAACAACTGAGTGCGGACCAGTCTGCCTGGATTCTTTGTCCTAATAGCGAAAACGGGAATTCCGAGCTCACCGCGGACCCGCTCGCCATTGGCTGCCTGTAAGGCGCGCCGCGTCTTACGTCACCGTCGGGGGAAACGCCCTCCCACACCCGGTCAGAGGCGGCTTCTTGTTTATCAGTGACTCATTCGCCATAAGGCCTGCCTGCCTCAGCAGGTTTGAGCTGGACTTCTTGCTGTTTCCAGTTCCTTCCCTATGGGTCTGGCATTCGCCAAGATGCCCGGCTTTAGCCGGCTCCTGCCGTGTCCCCGCGGGGTCTGCTCAACACGTGCCTGTCCCCATTCCTCCTGCGATCGATGAAGTACATCCCTCCCTCCATTTTTCTGCTTAGCAGCCTTCCTGTGACCTCTAGATGGAATCTATGATTTAATCAGCGTCTATTGCAGACAACACTAAAATGAGAGTTTTGGCTGATTTAGCTGGAGTTCTGGACCAGTCCTCTGCGTGCGTGAGAGAGCGAGAGAATGGTGCAGATTGATGGGAATGAGGCGCACTCACCTCGTATAACATTTACTAATGAATCTGTGTCCGAGTCCTCCACCATTATGTGCTGATTTACGGTGTAGTGTGATTACAGATTACAGGAATCGGAAACTCAGCAAGTTCTTAGAGATGCGTTTTCCCCCTTTGTCCACAAGATGGCGCTGTAAATATATACAGTATAATCACTGCCCATATCATTTTCAACTGTGACAATAACGCGATGTATCCTGGCTTTTTGAGGGAGATTAAAACTTGTTTTGCATTTAAGTCTGTTATTCAAATAATTGATCAGGAAGCTGGCAGGGTTTTGACATCTCACTTATTAATTGCATGCGTATGATGGATTCTGTTATAAATCCCAAAATATGCAGACCGAAGCACATCAAATTGCAGACTATGCCCCCGTATATCATGTTTATACCATCTAGAAACACTCAATCAGAAATCGCCAATGTTCTATGCATGAATGAAATTGATTCTATTTTACCAAACGCTATATGGTCACATTGACTCGCAATAGGCAGCAGTAAAGCATTATAGCTGTCTCCTTGCAGGGGAACTGCTTGCTTGATTAGACAAGCGCGGCATGTATTCTTTTTTGCACGCTATACGTGAAAAATTCTAGCGTTTTTAATTCCCATTTTAGAATCAGTGTGCTGTGGTGTAAATGGCATAATAATACCGAGACTGCAGTAACCAATTAGGGCCGGCGGCGCTGAGCAGAGCTTTAATTCCGCGCCCGGGTTGCGCAGCGCGTGTCGTGAGGCGGCCCGGCGGAGCCGAGCGGGCGGGGCGCCAAGCGCGGAGTGCGGCGCTGCTCCGGCATCCCGTCAGCCGCCGCTGTCACTGCAAAGGCAATCGGGCTGGGCAGAGCCCGCCGGCACCGCTGCCAGGACGCTAATTCGCAGGCGACGCCCGGCCGCCGCATTCTTGCAATGCCTTCGGACAGTAAGTATTTAATCGTATTGGACAATCCCGGCCATATGCACATGTCTATGCGTAGACCCGCAATAATAATTACGGTGCAACGTACCGACCCTTCATGCGGTAGGGGAACAGTTCCCAGCCTGCACCGGTTTGTGGATGACCAGTTACAAAACACTTCTTTTTCTCTGCATCTCTTAATGCTTGATCTGCGCGCGGACTTTTGCTGATTTATCATGTATCGTGCTGCACCTGTATTATACGACTTGACTCATTTCCACTTTTCGTTAAGCAACTGTCAACATTCCCGTTCAGTGCAACATTAAGATTATACTGTGTCCGTTCGGCTTTCCGTTTCCCTTATATGGTTGAGTGGTGCACCCATAAAAAAAGTAATATAATGTGATGCAAGAAGCTAGCTTGGGCTGAGAAAGTTATTACGGTATTGTGCTTTTTAACATCTTTTGTGCCGTATCAAATGGTGTATACAGTACTGTATAAGCAGGTCGGGAATTACTTGCTGTCGGTAACTTTTTGCGCGAATATGCTTCTGAGTTCTTTGCGAGCAAAGCCGCGCGATTTCAGCGCAACAGACTGCAGCATCTTAGGATTTGCACCTTTTATAACTGCGATGTCCTGTATGGCTCGGCTGGGTGGCAGAGATGCCCCCAAGTCGCTTAGTAACATGTTGATGCCTGGCGCATCTAGGGTGGAGAGCCGGAGTGTTTGCTGGAGGTGCAAAGGTCCCGCTTGGCAGGCCCCGGGCAGGATATATATCTGACCCTCAGCCGTGGCTTTGGACGCTGAGTTGTGCCTGGGAGCCGCTACGGCAGGGAGCTGTTTGCCCGGCATCGCCCGGCAATGCCCAAGCGCATAAACAGGCATATAAAGCCACACTAATGCGCAGCAACTGCTGACAGAAAGGACTTAGTTAAAACACCAATACCGAGCCTGATCCTGCAGAATATCATTTTCAAATGTTTTGGGCTTATATTTCTGGCAGCCCTAGTTGATTATGAAAAAGGTGGAAAGTTATGGATGTGAAATAATATCGATATGGCCGATATGATGGGAATCTATTTATGGGAGACAGGGGACGGGAAACGCACCGGGGGCTGTTTGGAAAGTGTGTTGTGATGCCTGTGAGATTGCCTTCGCTTAGGCGTTTCGGTAAGCCCTCGTCCCATTTACCGTCGATATCCCGCGAGAAATATAAGCCTGCGGTTGGGAATGGGACGGAACTTGAGCCCTCGTCCCCTTCCCGTGCCATCCTGCCCCTGTATTATTATGTATAATTATATATAGCCCGATTAAGCAAATTGTTTCATTCATATAATGGGGCAAAACTAAAGACTGCAGCGAACCGACATCAACAAAGGTTTAACTTAAAGCAACATCCAGCTGATGAATTGCGCATTTAATACGTGTTTGCTGGCTGACCATTAATATTAAAACGTACATAACTGCAGCTTGAAAGGAATTTGATTTTTTGTTAAGATCTTAAAGTGAACCCATTGCAAGGACCCTTCCACGAAAAAAAACGCTTTTAATCAGATCTTTTGTCACTGGACGATTTCACACGTACCCATAGAAACTTGTATTATGTAGCTTGAGGAAATACCTGTTCCTTCATTTCTGAAATAAAGTACTTGTTTTCCGCGTTATATCGTACGCCTATTCCGAGCAGGATGCCTGTGCTCCGCAGACAGCCTTTCTCAATATCAGCACCACACGAATCGCGGCTTGTTATAAAGATCCAGTTGCTGTATTTTCGTGATCTGGTGAAAGAGAAGCGCCCATCATATTTCCCTTTCTCAGCTCCAGTTTCTCGTCAGTCATCGCTTTGCAATGGAGAATGAGGAGCAAAGAGTCGAACGGGTCAGTGCGCCTGGGACTGCAGGAGCCCTCGAAAGACACCCGACTCCTGTGCTCGCATTTCCTTACTGCCCCTCGCACAGTCATTGTAAAGTAGGGTGACCAGATAATCCATGTCAGGGACGACACTCTCAGCACAGGGTCAGGCGGGACTACAATTTCAATTAAAAAGACCCGGATTTCACTTAAGCACCTCGTTCTTGCTGGGTGCTGATTGGTCAGTCTCCTATAATTATGTATGTGTCACTAATGTTAATGGGAACCAGCAGGATGAGTCTTTCAATCAGACAAGCACACCAATCAAAGCACAAGAAGAACAGAAAGTGTCTATCCAGTGTTTTGTTCCCCCCTTGATAAACCCATTCCTAACTAAAAAGTGGATTGTCAATGTCTCTGTTCCACAAAGCAGGATTTCTCAGTTAGCTGGGTTAATTTAAGCCAGAAGTCACGATTGTCCGATAGGAATGCTCGTTACCTATATACTTATTGGTCTAACTTAAGGTAACCCAGCTAACTGAGAAATCTTGCATGGTGGGACACCCCCCAGGTTTATTTGGCTGATTTAATTGTTGTTCATTTTTAAGTGTGACCCATGAGGCCGTTATTGTCTAAGAGCTGAGGGCTGTCCTGTGCCTTGTGGGCCTTCCTGTGTCCCTGGTCTTGGCTGTTCCCTCTGCTCCTTCCCTCAGCAGCACTGCGGGGGGGACATGCAGACACATGCTCTGCTCACCCTGCTGCCATTTGCTCCTCCCACACAGCGGAACGCCGACCCACCGATTCGCCGTGCCCAGCCGCCCCCGGCAGATGCCTGATGTCCTCTGTAGGGGGCACCATTCCTGCATGCACCTTGTATGACGGTGTTACATGGTCCCTCTCGTCCCGACCTCACCCCAAACGTGCGGCTGGCCCCCGCCAGCATTCCTCTGCAGTCACTCTCCCTCCTGCTGTTTTTTTTCGCACTCATTTATCTTTATGGCCCCTTTAATTACAATTGCCGGCTGCAGCCTTAACGTTTCCGTCTAAGGTACAGTGGGGTGGTTATAGTGGACCTGAGTACCCAGCCTGCCACTGCCCCCCCCCCCCCCCCCCCCCCCCCCCCCCCCCCCCCCCCCCCCCCCCCCCGCCCACCCACCCCACACACACCCCCCCCCCACCCCACCCCCCCACCCC
>JAODKM010000038.1:1010120-1028032 GCA_026780845.1 Petrocephalus sullivani
CCATACTGCCACACTTTACTCCACACTTTACGCCATACTGCCACACTTTACTCCACACTTTACGCCATACTGCCACACTTTACTCCACACTTTACGCCATACTGCCACACTTTACTCCACACTTTACGCCATACTGCCACAACCGCTTCCAGAACATTCCGCATCTGTACAGTCCTTAATCCATTTGGTGATGCAGCAGCCAAGTCAGATGCTAAAAATTCCTCCTGCAGTAAAATAAGTATCTCCGTCAAGACCCCCCTGGGCTGAGACACTCTTGGTGCAGTGCTGTCTGTTGGCTACTGGCTTTGTAATATGTGGTCGCATTGCTGTGTTACCCCGCACTATGGTCCCTGATGATCTATGAGCCACAAAGCATACATGAAGTTGTTCACTAAGAAGACCCTGAGACGAAGCTGCTGGAATACCTGGAGGGTCATGTGACTTTGCAGGTCCAATGCGATAATGATGCTGCCATGGCAACCAGCTGCAGAATGTGAGGCAGACACTGTACCCAGCCGTGTGTGGGACCCTAAACGCATGATCTTTGCTTACTAATTAGTTTTTAATGAGTCATCAAAAGCAGCAGCAGCAGAGTAGGATTCAGTGGAACGTTGTGTTAAGCAATTTAAAGTCAAATGTCTCTTATTATATGTGGCCATTTGTGGGTTAATCCATTATTATTATGTTTTGCAACAAGAAGTGCTTTTCATATAGCTCACTGCAGTACTGGTGACCACTGCCATCACTGCGCTTTCTCCGTATCAGTGTGTCTCTCTTCTCGGGGACCCCCAGGATGGATTCCCCAGGTGCCGGCTTTGCGGACAGCAGTGCGAGTGCATTAGTGTCTGGATCTATTTCACCATCTCCCAGATGGATGAGTAAAGGCTAATCCAGCAGGCCAGGGCCATCTCCTTCCATTAGGCATCGCAGAGCAGTTTGCTTGTTTCTGTTAAGTCCTCATAAAAACCGGAATGACTGGAGGACTTGTGGCCGTCGAGCTGAGGCTCTGGGTGTTGCTGTGCGATTTAAACACCGTCCCCTCCAACACCGTGCACTGCTATTCCGCGCTCCCCGGGGGGGGGTGCTTTGTGTACACTGCAGCATTTCCTCTGCACCTGCTACTCTCGAAGTCTACGGCATGCCATCACTGCAAAGGAGCTTGTCTCCATGGAAACAAAGCTGGCAAATTCCAAATCACTCTTAATTGCTGACATTTCCTTTTGCTGTGTGACATAATTCGTTGACCAAGACTGAGGACTGGTAATCTGATATTAGTGTGTGTGACCTTATCATCATGTGCCTGCCAGATACTGATTTTAGTGTGATATCATCCGGGTGCACCTGTGGATTGTTCAGCCTTATGACATTTGCACCATAAGTGCAAAAACCACTGTGCCACAAACACATGGAGGCTCCTAACAGGGTTGTTACCCAGAATGCACTTCTGTGTTCAGAAAGCAAAGCTGGCCTCCATCAACACAGTTACCACCACAACAGGCTGTGGTCTGAGCTGATTAGTCCCCAGTGGGATGGTCACAGTGGGGATGCTGTGGGTGCGGACTCTCTGACTTTATTCCTCTGATTTCCCTTTGGTTTGTTCGTGCTGCAGTGCCTGTTTAGCGTAGACCACAGACTGCTGCTTGCTGACAGGATGACGAGACGCTCCCTGGATCACCGTTTCTGGCGCGCTCAGCACCTTCGCCTGTTTCTCCTGTGCTGTGCAGGAACTCGAGATTATTTCACAAACAGTCAATAGGTGGCGACATTTCACGCCTACTTCCCATAGCGGAAGCTGCGAGTATGTATCGTACACGTGTCCGTGGCAAAATGTTTTTATTGAGGAAAAAAAACTGTGTAAGCTACGTTTTTAAATTAAACTGCATTTTGAGCAAAATGTCGCCATGGTTGTTGACTGCTGTTTGTGAGCCGTTTCTCTCACGGCGCTGGACCTCGGACAGTTCGGTATTATTTTGCCTTCTAGCCTTGGACAGCCTCCAGCCCTAGTGACTTTGTAATGAATAAATGTTTAGAAGATGAATAGATGGGTGATTATCATCCCATTCAGGCATTATAATCACCGACCCCGGCATTGTGTCCCCTTTTCCCTAATACAGGCTCCAGGCTTGTACCAGATAAAAGCTCGTGGACTTATTGGTTTTATTGGCATTTCACGGTATTCCAGTGTACATCGAAACTGCGGGAAATAACATGAGATCACACTGCTGTATTTTACAAAACAATACAATATAAAATTTTGCAAGGCAAGCATATAGTTTAGAATGCGATATAATACAGGAAGGTGAAACAATCTCGTGCGGTGTAATATAACATTATGTGACACACACCACTCTATAGATATGTAACCGTCCCCCATTACTAATCTGGGCCCCAGTTTCTCCTTGTGCCCTCCTGCACTCCTCCATTCTGAGTATTATTGTGGTCGGTTTCCGTAGGTCCCCGGTTCGAAACAGCTAAGTGCGCGTTTTGCGGCCATGCAGCCATGTGTCAGCGTGCTTGCCTTTGGCGTGCTCTTTAGTTGGTCATTGTGTGGGCTGCGTTGGTGCTTCTATGCTGGTTCTTCCTCTGCTCCCTATATTACCGGGTTCCAATCTTGGCTTGTTGTCTACAGTTTCTAGTGTTTCTAGGCAATTGCTTATTTTTTCCCTTTTTGCTTCCTGACCCCTCATGGTCCTCTTATTTTGTGCTCTCCCCCCGGTGTTCTTTTATGTATACAAACCTCTTTTTGTGTCTGAGCCACAAGTGGATCATCGCCTTATGTCTGCTTGCGCCATGCTGCCCGCGTGACACTATCGTTATGGGTGCAAGGCTGCCTGAGGCCAGTCCCAGGCATTGCTCTGGAGCTGTGATGGCCGAGTGGTTAAGGCGTTGGACTTGAAATCCAATGGGGTCTCCCCGCGCAGGTTCGAACCCTGCTCGCAGCGATACGTGAATTTTTTGGGGGTAGTGGTGACCCAGTGGTTAGGGTAGCAACAGTGTAATCAAAAGATTGCCAGTTCAAATCCCTCACCAGCAAGTACCACTGAGGTACCCTGAGCAAGGTGCTACCCCCGACCACTGCTCCCCGGGTGCTCACATAGCTGCCCCCTGCTGTGTCACAATGTCACATGGGTTAAATGCAGAGGACACATTTCATTGGTGTGCTGTGGTGTGTCAACAATGACGATTAATCACCTTTCACTTCCTGCTCCTCACCCTCTCTCCACCCATGTTCCCCCCACTGTCTCCTGTCCGTTTAATTACTTTCTTTCTGTGTCTCTGAATGACCTCTACCTCCTTTATCTCCCCCACAGTCAGTCTCTCTTTCAGCCTCCTCTCTGTCTCTCCACAGCCTCCGCTCCCGACCACACTTCCTTCCACCCTATCGGCCGCAAATCGGTTTAAGGTCAAGAGCTGCCCTCTACTGCCCCCTTCAGTACCTCATGTCAAGTGAAATGTCATTCACACGCAGTAACTTCTAGACATTCTGTGATGTCACAGGACCTATAGATTATAATTCCTGCATTTATATGAATAGAATGTTGTCTTGTTGATTCGGGATTATCTGCTCTCACTAATAATTCAAGACGAATTTAAGGGAAGGACTTTGCACAAACTGACTTATGAATCTCTGCCTTGTTTTTCCGAAAAAAATTCTGACACAGTTTAAAGCACACGGAGCACTGAGTGAGTGGCCACTTTATGAAATGCACCAGCTTGCTAACACAAAGAGGCTGCTCCTCCACGCAGGCATGTGGTTGCTACATAATACATAAACTTAATACATACAGCGTCACACAGGCAGCGTCCCACAGCTTGGTCTCTGTGCGACTTCGCATCAGAATGACTGAGATTCCTGATCTATGAGGTGCGGCTTCCGCACCTCATGCACTGCAGTGTCAGGATGTTACAGAGCATGGTGCAGTCAACAAAAAGCATCCAGTCAGAATGAAGAGGTTTTGGAGGGAAAAGCTACTAGCTGGATGTACACTACTGACTAGAAGTGCTCTGGTGTAAACTGCTACACTACTAACACTACTGTGCTTGTACTGCCCTCCTGTGTTACTCCTGTTAGTAGAAATTGTTGTATTTGATCAGTGGTTTTCTGAGACCAGGGCCATGTGAGCCAGTGGCTACCGCGACCGGCAGACTACCATAAGAAGGAAGCAGCAGATGGTTAGATCATGGCCAGTCAGGGCAGAGTTGCTGAGAGTCGCGATCTGAACCCCTAACACGATTATAAGAGAAGCCGCCTTAGAGGGCGTGTCTCTCACTGCCGGTCATCAACTGCTAAAACACCTGTCAGTTTAATAACGGATTCTGAGTCATGGTTTTTAAAGGATGTGAATGTCTGATGGAACTCTCCCCACTTCCAGCTGCGATTGGGTTATTAAATCCAAAGAAGACTTCTCTCCCTGCTCTTTTATTTCTCAGAAGACAAATTTTGCGACAAATTGCTCCCAGAAGTGATCTTGAACTAGACAGCTAGTTTTGCCTAAACTGAATTGACTGGGACAGAGGGGTGGCAGCTGGCAGTGCAGTAACCCAGACTGTTGCTATTACACGCACTGGCACAGCCCTGGCGTTATCCTGGTTGCCTTCACAGCCTGCCTGCATTTATGGGGAGTTCAGTTAGGACTATGCTCTGGCCCTGTTATGGTGATATGGAGAGTTACGCCTCTGTGTCTGTGATTGGACCTTTGAGCGAGGCCCTTAACCCCTGAAATGCTCCGGGGGTGCTGGATAAATGGCCTGACCCTGCACTCAAACCCCACGCTTTGCCACCAGCTGTGTGTCATTCACAGGATGGCAGCTGAGCAGGGGGATAATCCATGGTAAAAGTTTCCTTTTGTCAAAATACTCCATTGTAGGGCAATCCCCCCACCACCACCACTTGGCAAACTGCATACAGATTTCAAAATCATGACACTACGTTGCTTCAAAATACCACACGCTGTGGAGTAATGTCTGGACAGTATGGCAGTACGAAAAGGTTATGATGGAATGACGCATCAGATGCCGGCTCCAGGCGCAGCTCTGGGTACGACCATGAGCCCCAAAGCTGACGGGGAAGGCTGCCAGCAGATCGATCGCCCAGTTCTGGGCCTCAGTGTCTGTTCACACAGGCTTGCTGCCCGGTCCTGTTCTCTCTGGGACTTTATCCAGCTTTGCTTGTGGAAATGTATGCTCCACAGCAAACACTTGTATCCGGAGCGCTATTGCCCCCGCCTAGGGGTGCAGCATCTGAGATTCCTCTGGGCCTCGTCCCTCTGTCATGCTGGAGCACGCTGCCTTACAGGGAAAGGTCTGCTTCCGATTACCAGGGCGAACCCCCCCATGCCGGGAATCTTGTGGAATGAGGATAATGATCCCAGCTCAAGCGTGGGCCTCACACCCCAAGAGCAGCAAGCTTCCTACCTGGGGATGGGGTTCCTATCTGGGGATGGTTGCTATGACAACAATCGTTGTGCGTTTGGGGCTGACAACTGAGTCAATTACTTTTTCCCTTCCTCGGCACCAGGGAATGTGTGCTTTTGTCTCTGTGCACTTCTGTCAGTAAGCACTGAAACCTCAGTGAGTGATTCCTGTCATTACATCTCATAAAACATGTATTATCTATGTATTGGCCACTCTGTCTGTCTACCTCAAATCATAAGATGATTAACTTCATAAATAGTTTATAGCTGGAAACCTTTCTAATTTTGTCTTGTTGATTCTGTACATCTCTAATGTACTGTGTATGTCTTTATCTGTGTGTGTGTGTGTGTGTGTGTGTGTGTGTGTGTGTATGCTGTACTTGTGAGGACCAAAAGACCTCACAATTATAGTAAATCCTGAAAAAAACGAATTTTATTTGCATTAGTTTTATAAAAAGCCGTTAATGCAATCAAAAAATGGTGTGCTGGGTGTGTGTGTGTTTGTGTCTGTGTGTGCTGGGGTGTCTGTGTGTATGCTTGGTGTGTCTGTGTGTGCTGGGTGTGTGTGTGTGTACTGTATGTGCTGGGTGTGTGGGTGTGTGTTTGTGTGTGTGTATGCTGGGTGTGTATGTGTCTGTGTGTGCTGGGGGTGTCTGTGTGTGTGCTGGGTGTGTGGGGGTGTGTCTGTCTGTGCTCTGACCCAGGCTCTTTCCCGTCCCCCAGTCACCCCCGAGGCCATCGGCTTCCTGTCAGCAGTGGGGGTCTTTGTGGTTCTGCTGGCCGTGCTCCTCCTCTTCATCAACCGCAAGCTGTGCTTCTCCCGTGTGGGAGGTCTGCCCTGCTTGGAGCAGCATAGCAAGCGGAGGCGTGGCCGGAATAAGGGCGGGGTTCACCTGGGCCTGGGTGAGTGGCAGGGGCGCAGCTTTTGGTGGGTGGGGCTTGTTGTCATTGCGCTTAATTGGGGATGCTTCACTTTGGACCAGCTGCCTGTCCTTCCGCAAAGAAAATGAGAAGCAAAAAGAGTTGTAACTGCAGAGCCGAGAGGGGCGTGGCCTCACTATTGGGGGTGGAGTTAAAGGCGGTGGGCGCTCCTTGGGTTCAGTCACTGAGTTCAGTCTATATGAAATTGTCAAGAGTGTCCAGTTTCCTGCCCTCGGCAGCATTTTCATATAAGAGGTGATTAAGATTTGCTTTTTAGGCCTTGCTACGTTTGCTGGAGGGGGGTGGCCTTCCCCCCGCATGGTTACTCGCAGGGTTTCCTCGTTTTCCTATCCTGGTCGCCTCGGGCTTACTCTCTGGGGACCTGTGAAGTGCTTTGTGACAGTGCTCTTTATTAAAAGCACCGTAAAAAGTAATAAAACTGAATTGGAAAAGATAAAGAAGGTTGCTAACTTAATATTATGTTGCATGGGCTCTTGTTTAATCAGACAGTGCCTGAAATAGCCTACCTTTCCTGGAAGTTGCCGGGGTGGGTCTGAGACCAAATCTGTCACATTGTTGAACTCTGAAGTTATCCATGAACAGATTAAAGTGTCAGAATACTGCTGTGGATGTGGAAAGAGTGTCTCGGGGCTTCCGAGCAGAGACCTTTAATGGGAAATCCCGTCAGCAGCATCCATTTCTGAGAGAAAGTGAGCCCATCTATCTGGTTTTTATTACTCGGGTTAGAGGAAAAGATACAGTGTAGTGTTAAAGCTACCAGAAAAAAATACGTTTAAAGCCTCTTGCCTACAAAAAGTTGCTGATATCTTGCTGGATGGCGCGATAAACACCCCTTCAGTTCCCAAACCTAACCTTGGGGGAACGTGTTAAATTTCACCACCAGCTGACTTAGTCAATTAACTTAATTATGAGGCACTGATTATCTAAACAAAGTGTGCTATTGGTCGAGTTCAGCGAAGGGGTGTATAGGTACATAGGTGTATATTGTATAGTAACTGTAAGTACTGGGCTGACCTGAAGAGTTTTGAAATGGAGAAACTGACACACTCTGACAGACTGAATTACGGTCTTAGACTAACATAAACGTCCTAACATAAACATGCTTTTCTTAGCCTGTATCTATTCATTGGCAGCCTTAACCATGCAGCTGGATACGGGCTGGTCCATCTCTCCCGTGCGCCTGGGGTATTCCCATATCTTCCCGGGTCATGCTTGTGCCGCATCTCCTGCGTGACAGCAGGCTGCCGCTCTCCCCTGAAGGCCCTCTCCTTTGTCTCCGTCTTGCCGGGGACCCGCACGTGCAGTGGACAGCTTCGGGGAGGACGATGACCTCACCACTTCATCCGACAGCGGCGACGAGGTCATCAAGCAGTTTGAGATCTCTGTGCCGCGCTCCCAGAGCTCACACGTGGGTTTGGCCAAGACTGGTCCCCCAGCTGCCGTTGAAGCCTGTCCTGAGAATTCCGTCCCGCCGGCCAAGCAAAGACGGGCCGGCAGAGAGCCCTCCGACAGCCGAGGTACTCACGCAGGGAGCCTGCTGCCGTGGCTCAAGGCTGGTGGGCCAATGAGAGGCAGAGCCTTTACCAGGCTGCGCTGCTGATTACAACTGAGCCTGTGCTTTTCAGCCTGTGCTCTTCCTCAGCACAGGTGCCCGTGTGCCGATGTGCCAGCCTTTTTATAAAGAGACAGCAAGCCATGTAGCAATATCAGCAGTGGACCTCAATCGGGCCAGTGGGTCTAGCTGCAGAAAGTCTTTTCCTACTAAATTTTATTATTATTGGTTATTAATATGAAAACTAATAATTTTGTGCACTTGTTTGGGTACTTCAGTTATTCAGCTTTGACAACCTTTCTAATCCTGCAGCGGAGGCCGGAGGCAGACCGAGGCCCCCTGCTGGAGAACCCTGCCCAGATGATGAGCAGGGGCCCCAATGGGCACAGGACCCTGTAGAGGGGCTGGAGCTGGAGGTACGTCGAACCTCGGTGAGGCACCCGGGTCACGAGCCTGAATGGCAGGCCTCAGAGGCCGGCCTGGAGATGGAGACGGCCGTGGACAACCTGGGCTACGATCACCGGGAAGCTCCCCAGGACCCCCGCATTTGGAGTGAGGTACCGAATCACGTTTTAGCATACTATCCCACAAGGGCACGGGAGCAGGGAAGAACAGAGCTTGCAAGGGAATTTTTGTCAAGATTGTGGAGAAAATGTGGTTTCTGCACAAATTTAAGTAGAAACCCATACCCACTTACCTAAGTTGACTCAAATATAATTTTTATAGTTTTTAACTCTTTTTAACTTTCGCTCGGATAAAGCTACGTCCAGGTCAGGTAATATGCGAGATGGCAATGGCATGCATGCATACAGTACATACTACAGTAGTAGTAGAGTAGTAGGCTTGTAACAAAAAACTGTTGTTTACAAGGGCTGCTTACAGACAGACACGGAGCTGAGCTCCCAGTCGGTTGTTGTCCTTCAGAGGCGCGACGTCCAGAGGGTGCGGTACCAGCCGCCCCATGTCCAGCGGCCCGTCTCCACCTGTGGGGAGATCATCACGCTGCTGGAGTATAAAGGCCGGGCGCAGAGGCTGCTGGTGACGGTGATGGAGGTGCAGGGCGTGGAGGACCTGGAGACGGAGGCCTGGCTGGTGCGCCTGGTCCTGCTCCCAAGCCGCCGGAGGCGACACAAGACTGGTGCCCAGCGGGGGCCCGTGCCCTGCTTCGGGGAGACCTTCCGCTTCTCGCACGTGGAGCCCGCTGAGCTGCAGCGCTCGGCTCTGCGACTCCGCCTCTACGCTGTGGGAGGGCCAGCCCGGGAGCGCCTGGTCGGCCAGGGGCTCATGCACCTCTGTGGACTCAAACTGGAAGGGAAAATGGAGGTCTCCCTCACCCTGGAGGCACGCAGCAACATGGAGGTCAGAGGTCGCCTTGACACAATTGCTGTACAAATAGTGGCCTGTGGTTTACATGACACACGCTACACACCAAATATATGGACTGGATACAGCCATGAAATGGGGTGTGGTCAATAAAATAGGGGGTGTGGTCAATATAATTTGGGGTGTGGCTGCTATAATAGAGGTGTGGTCAATATAATTGGGGGTGTGGCAAATATAATGGGGGTGTGGTCAATATAATAGAGGGTGGGGCTCATAGACAAGATCACAGCAGCACTCGGGGGCAGGACTGACAGCGTAAGATGTAGGGGTATGAATGCCAGCAAAGCAGCTCTAATGGTGGGCTCCTGTCCCTCAGAGTGCTCCGGCCAGGCAAAGCCCGTCGGCCGCCTCCCAGAGCGACAGCGCCTCGTCCTCCCAGTCTCTCTCCCACAGCGCGGGGCCCGAGCTGCTCCTGGGACTGGCTTACAATGCCGTCACCGGCCGCCTCTCTGTGGAGCTCATCAAGGGGAGCCACTTCGGCAGCCTGGGCATCAACCGGCCCCCCGGTATGGCAGCGCCATGTGTGTATACACACTCTGAATTGTACACTCTCACATACACACTCTGAAGTGTACACTCTCACATACATACTCTGAAGTGTACACTCTCACATACACACTCTGAAGTGTACACTCTCACATACACACTCTGAAGTATACACTATCAACTATACCCTACATTCTCAAGTATATTGTTATATTATATTTTCAATACAATACATCATTCCCAATGGTCTACGGCATAAACTGTGGCCGACTATTGTTTCCCCATCTGTTTGCTACTGGATCCACAACTTTTTGTCCAATAGAAAACAGCCTGTCAGGGCTTGTGACTGTGCCTCTGACACCCTGTGCCACATCACTGGGGCTCCATGGGACTGTTTGCTCTCTCCCCTGCTCTACTCCCTCTATTCCAATGACTGCACTCCTCACAGTGACCTTGTTCAGTTTATTAAGTTTGCCGATGGCACCCCCTGGTGGCTCTCATCTTAAAGTCCATGTACTGGGAGGAAGTGACGCCGCTGATGTGATGTTATGGAGCCAACGGCCTGGAGCTAAACACATGCAAAACTGTGGCGCTATATCATTGATGTATGTCAGGAGAGCGGAGTCTCACTGGAACTGCATGGCTCCACCTCCAGCAGAGTGAAGTCTCACTGGAACTGCATGGCTCCACCCCCAGCAGAGCGGAATCTCACTGGAACTCTATGGCTCCACTGCCAGCAGAGTGGAGTCTCACAGATGATTGGGCATTATCATTCAGCAGGATTCAGCAGAATTCAGCAGGACAGGACAGACACAGTGCAGCTCTTATGAAGAAGGCCCATCAGCGCTTGTATGCCTTGCGACAACAAGCCATAATTGAGTCCATTATCACATCCCCCACACAATCTGGTCCGGCTCTGCATCTGCGCACACCTAACGAATGCTGCAGTGAACGCTGCCATGTGTGGAGAAAATTGTCGTCTGTCGGCTCTCCACCGTCGAAGACTGATCCATCACGCTCCAGTCACTGTGTGCACACTCACACACACACACACTTCCATACACAGATATTTATTTGTGCATTTAGTGTAATAGGCAACACATACACAAAGAGACAAACTTTCTTATGAAAACACACAGCTGGGCCCTTAAATCTGGCTTATTACCCCCCCCCCGTCTTTACCCCCTTACACAGACACCTATGGCAAACTGACCCTGCTGGACACCGCCGGCCAGGAGCTCTCCCGCTGTAAGACCTCTCTGCGCCGGGGGCAGCCACACCCTGTCTACAAGGAGACCTTCGTCTTCCAGGTGGCGCTCTTCCAGCTGTCCGACGTCACACTGCTGGTCTCCATCTACAGCCGGCGCAGCATCAAGCGCAAGGAGCTGCTGGGCTGGGTGTCGCTGGGCCACAACGCCAGCGGCCAGGAGGAGTGGCTGCACTGGCAGGACATGCGCCAGTCGCAGGGGCAGCAGGTGTGCCGCTGGCATGGCCTGCAGGAGGCGTGAAGAGCCTGCAGAAGCCACGCCCCCCCCATCCCCGAAGCCAGGGCTCACAGGCGAGCCCCGCACGTACGATGATGCTCTCAGCCTTTCAGTCCACTCTTTATTGGACTGATCTCACATATAACTGCATCCCCATTGGCTGCACCAATGTCTGCGTCACAGCTGTGACACCCAGAGCCAGCAGTAGGGGGCAGTGTAACCCTGTGGCCCAGGGTTCAAGACTGATAGGGCTCACAACAGCTCAGTTTATGGTGGATTGTCATCAATTGCTGTGCAAGATACACTGACTGGCTGTCAGAAACAAGTAATGAGACATTTTTCAGTCATATGCATCACGTTCTGACTTCCTTGGCTGCTGTGGCACAAGGGCCCTCTGTCCCGGGGTAGGTGGGCGGGGCACAAGAGACCAATGGCCCTCTACCCCGGGGTAGGTGGGCCGGGCACAGGAGACCAATGGCCTTCTGTCCCGGGGTAGGTGGGCGGGGCACAGGAGACCAATGGCCCTCTGCCCCGGGGTAGGTGGGCGGGGCACAGGAGACCGATAGCCCTCTATTCCGGGGTAGGTGGGCGGGGCACAGGAGACCAGCTGCTGTATTAGCGAGTAAATAGAGATGGGACAGTTTATGTCTAACAGTGGTCAAACTACTGATGTATACCACTGGGCACTTAAGGAATGGGAGTTTCCTCTCAGCATTGTGGGCAGCTGCTAAGTAAAATGGAAGAGCCCAGATCTCTGGCAGAAGTATCCCTTAGTAATGGTTGGGGTATGTAGGACACAACCAGAAGAATGGCATAAAATACACTTGGTGCATCAGCAAATTCACATACAAGCAAGTGCGTGGGCAACACCAACAAATTGCACTGAGTCGAAGATGAAAAGATGGCTCTAATTTGTGCCATTCAGGATTTGGGGCTTTTCCCGATGTCATCTTCAGCCCGGGTGGGACCTGTACAGCAGCGCTCCTGGGAATTCTCAGCGTGACGCTGTCCTGCAGTGCCCTCTGGACTACACCGGGCATTTTCAGGAACTGCATATGCATGACAAAAATACGTCGGTGTTCATCTCTGCATAATTCTGTAGAAATGAAGGAAGTTTCCCAGAGGCCTCCTCCCTGTAGCATGCGTGTTTTCAGTGAGGCCTCTATAGTGCCTGTGTCATACAAGGCCTGCCACGCACGTGAAGAGGTGCACCATGGGAAATGGCTGCTGCATGGACAGTATGGTCACTGGCACACAATGACAGTGTGAATGTGTATCAGTAAATCCACCCATGGTTACTGCTGATGCCTCCTGTTTCATTCTTCTTGCATGGTGATTATTTTCATCATCTGTGTAGTTTTGCGCGGGTCCTATTACTACGTGTTCTGTTTAGATATTCCTTACTTGGAATACCAATATAAAACTGGACTTCTCTAGTTCCAAGGAAATCGTTTGATCTAATCAGATAAGCAGGACCAAATGGGAAGGAGTGCTTCCTCGTCGTGGGTCTTCTTCCATAACTGATCTAATACGTGTCCATGCTGTTAGCCTAGAGCATATTACAGGAAGCACAGGACATGAGATGTAAGATGCATCATGGTGTGCGTACACGCCTAGTTTGTGTAAGATTACCTCACATGGTAAAGCTGAAGGCCGCAGAAGGAAACCAGGAGCTTATGTTTTAAAAAGCTTTGATTATTTCTGCCTGTAATACAGAGGTAGGCTTCGGTCACACTTATCGTGATTTAAGTTCTCAGATCTGACGGGCCCTTAAATATGTAAAATTATATGTAAAACGGCACAGGGGACCCAAGGTTTTGCCAGGGGGCCCAGAATGTCCACCTAGGCCTCTGGCTTTGCTTAACAGTAACATTTGGTACCTGCTTGTGTGGCTAAAGGTATTATACAGTAAATCAGCACCGGAAACATACAGAGACTCACAGCCTTCACATTTTTGCATAAGGCAGTAGAAAATATCATAGCTGTATTTCATGTTGGAACCTGGTACTGCCGTTTTGCTTTACACTGTATGCGGTTAGTTTTTATTGTTGTTGACTTTTTTTCATAATATATATTTTGTTTTATGTTACACAGAGGCCAATTTCTTGGATTGATCCTGCTTTAATAAATACATTATTTGATTTATCGATTATTCAAATTTGATTTTAGTTATTCTGTATCACAAAAACAGGAGCTGGTGTGATACAAAAAGCATTGAATTGTATGAAAGTATACACCCCGATCATAAAGTCTAAAAGTGTTTCCATATACCCATCAAATACCATAATGACACCTCAACCCTGTAATAGTAAAGCGAGAGCGGGAGATGGATGGATGGCTAGATGATGGATGGGTGACAGTGAAGAGTAAGACAGTCACGATAGTTCCCTCTTTACTGCCCTGAAAATGAGGCACTCACTGCTATAAAGACCATGACCTATAGGGGGAGCCATTGCACGTCGAGAATCATCGTGGCGGTAAAGTGCAGTGACTTAATTCTGCCAGTGGAGAGGTTATTCTAAACTGCAACAACGATCCGAGTCCACAACTCACATGCACTACAAATGATATACCATAGATGGTCATTTTGATAGAAACAGCAGGTACGAACCTTTGTATATAAAAAATGACAATAAATAATAAACAAAAGCACCATGTCATATACGAATTTCGTGTCTTTTGGGGTGAGCTATTGATCACGCACAGGGTAATCCCCAGCCCCGACCCCGGCAGCTCAGGTAACCGGCAGTGCGCAGCATCGCGCTGCTCTTTGGGGCGTTACTGAGCCCCAGCGTGGCCGTGACGCCCGTCCCCGGACCGGTTTCCGCGGAGCCGCATGACGCGCGGAGCCGGGGCTGCGAGTGCGGCCAGCTGATCCCGGATCGGCGGCCGGGAAGGGGGGGGCGCCGCTCCGCCGCAGTGTGTCCGGAGCGCTACGTCACCCTCCGTGGGCGTCTCCGGCGGCCGGCTTCCCCGACGCGCACCCGCGGCTCGGCGGAATCGGCAGCGGGGTGTCGCCGGAGCCCGATGGCACCGATGCATCCTTCCCGCTGTCCTGGGACTGTGCCCCCCGCATGACGAGCCCGCCTCCCCCCGCAATGCGCGCTGCCCTTTATCTCTATCCGCTACACTGAGCATTATTCCGCATTATTCCGGGGGCGCTCCGTTTGGCGGAGCAGTGCATGGTCGGCGTGACAGGCGCCGGGCGTGAGACGTGCCGATGGGGAGCCATCTGCAGCGACTGGGGCGGCTGTGCCGGTACCTGCAGGACCCGCACCTTGTTGCGGGATTCCAGCAGATGTGCGGCGTTAAGGGGACCTTCGCCGGGAATGCGGCCGGGAGAGGCGCCCGGGGAGACGGCGCGCTGCAGAACGGCGCGCCAGCCCCGTGGAGGCGGCCGGAGCCGGTGCCGGTGCCGGGAGGCGCTGGGGAAGCGGCGTGCGAGCCGGCCGAGCCGATGCACGGATCCCGGAGCACGGTGAAGCCGCTGCGCAGGAACTCCCTGACCGGAGACGTGGGGCAGGAGTTCATCATCGAGAATAAGCTCCTCTTCTACCTGTTCACCTTCGGCACTGAGCTGGGCAATGAGATGTTCTTCATCGTCTTCTTCCCCTTCTTATTCTGGAACATCGACGCATATGTCAGCCGGCGCCTGATCGTGGTCTGGGTGCTGATCCTGTACCTGGGTCAGTGCGCCAAGGACCTGATCCGGTGGAGGCGGCCGGCCTCCCCGCCGGTGGTGAAGGTGGAGGTGTTCTACAACACGGAGTACAGCATGCCGTCCACGCACGCCATGACAGGCACGGCGCTGCCGCTCGCCCTACTGCTGCTCACCCACGGCCGCTGGCAGGTATGCCCCGTAAGCCCGTGACGGGAACGCCACCAACCGCTCACTGTCACATGGTTTGCATCTGTGTGCACGGACACGTTTTCTCGCAATCTGGACAAATTTATTGCGGCTGTCCCATCCCGTACCTGAGATTTCTGTGCGCAGGAGGCGTTTAAATACAGTAAAATAGGACCACATGACAGTAAATGGGAGAAATGTTTGTTGATTGATAAGAAATTGGTAAGTCAGATACATTCATAGGAGACATTTTGCATATACAATACCTGTTAAAAGTTTGGACACACCTACCCTTAGAAAGGTTTATTTGTACTATTCACCAACGCACTATGCATCACTGGAGGGGGCAGCTCTGTGGGTTGGGACTCAGAAGGTTGCTGCTTCAAATCCCTGGGTCAGCAGAGTGATCCCACTATTGGGCCCTTCAGCAAGACCCTTAACCCCAACTGCTTCAGGGACCGGCAGACCCTACTGTCTCCTCTACTCCAGTTCCATGAGGTGGCCTCCTGGGATGCTTTCCCAGCGGTCCTGAAGGAGCTGAGCTCTCATTGGCCACTTTTCCTTCACTGTCTGGTCAAACTCCTCCAAAACCAGGTCATATCACGTGACACTATCGCTCCCTTTTGTAGACAGCTTGGTGTGTCCAAACTTTTGACTGGCGCTGTAGATGTTAATTGTTGCTTGTATCTGTAAGCATTAAACTGTATGTATGCTGTTAAGGGAGTTGTTTGCAGCAGGGCAGTGCAGCGAAAATAACATAAAGGGACCACCTTCGACAGGTACGGGGCCAAAGGGCCAGGTACTCCGGCACCACCAGCATGCCCCATTTGGACTGCAGGAGCAAATGCTGTGTCTGAACTTTTAAGATGCACCATAGCGGTAGAGATGACCTTATGGACACACAGCAGAGCTACCATTGGGCATAGGCCTGATTTCAGCATTGGTAGGACCTTTTCAGCCCTAAACCCTCCAGTAGAACCACACGGCACTTCCACAAAATTGGTTGACAGTCTTATATGCAAATCAACACCCCTGCTAGAGCAGCAGACCATGTGTATCTAAGCCAGCTGACAGCAGACACATTTATCCAATAAACTGCTTACTTAAAATGTAATGCATTTCAGTTATGAATCTTACTGGAGCATGATTTTCGCAAAGGTGCTGTGACTGGGTGGCTCAGTACCAATACTCCTGGGAACATGACCGTTGTAGCCAAGTACATTTCTGTCACAACCACAACCCCTGTTGCCCTCAATACAGTTCTGTGGTCAAACAGTTTTAAACTGTAATGTTAAAACCGCTTAAAATGCAGAAGGACTTGGCACATCTGGCTGTAGTGAGGGCACAGTCTGAAACAGAAACTTTGGATCTTCCCCTGCTGTTTGATGGTGCATTGAGTTTGTCATGTTTTGAGGGGAATCAGTGGTTGCTCTGGTCCCACATTCTAAATTAGGGACCCTCCCCCCCATGCCAGAGTACCATCAGCTTGTAAAAGTCCCACCCCTCCGCCTCATTAGTGAGGACTCCTCCCGAGAGCTCTGTTGCCATCCAATAGCAAATGTGGGCCAAGGTCGTAACGCCGAGGGCTCTCAGTCATCTCTGTAGATGGGAAGATCCGCATCCCCTTTGTGGAAACTGAGCGCCGGCCCAGTCTGCTCCCATGACCGCCGATGCCGATCCGGAGCGCCAGCCCAGTCTGCTCCCATGACCGCGATGCCGATCCGGAGAGCCGGCCCAGTCCGCTCCCATGACCGCCGATGCCGATCCGGAGAGCCGGCCCAGTCTGCTCCCATGACCGCCGATGCCAGTCCAGGCACACGGTCAGCCAATGGGCGGCACCCCTGGAACTGGGGGTTAAGTGACTGTTCTGCACAGATCTGGACCTGAACAGGCGACCTTCTGACCACAGACGCAGAGACTTGGCCCACTGAGCCACTCACCACCGACTCAGCCATAAGCGTGTCTCTGTCCAGCCGCTCGGATATGACCTGTCAATCAGGTCACGGGGGCGGGGCTTCGCCGTCTGTCTCCTTATGAAGCTCCATAGCCCTGCAGATTGGGATGGCTATATGTGTCAGCTTGCTGGGCGAATACTGAGTGAAGGAGGCGTGCTCTGTGAGAGGGCGGGGGGCTGCGGGACCGCCCCAGGAGGGACTGACTCAGCACTGGGGGGGCCATCCTGCTTCTCTCAGTCAATAGGCCGTGTCCTCAGCACACCCGACTTCACTTAATGTGCCCAGATTATCGGGGGGGGGGCTTGTTTAGATGATGCAGTGTGATTTCCCTAGCAGAAGGGATGGCGAGCTGAGCGGCACGCCACGCATCGCACTATTGAGATGTTCTGCTGCTATAGGGTCCAGCAGCTGATGCTTGAGAAGGAAACGTCTGTTGAAACAGCTTCTCAGCTTTAGAGGGCCTGGGAACGGACCTGGCTCCACAATTACCATGGGAATTGCAGTGGCAAAAAGGTGCATCTTCCAGCTAAAACTGTAATGCGCTGCAGGGTTTGCGCCTTTAGCCTTGTTAGTCTGTGCGCCCCCCCCCACTCACCCCGCCCTGTTCCCAGCATGCCGCTGGCGGGCCCCCGCGGCCCAGCAGGAACAGCACAGGATAGGGAAACAAAGGCATGAGCTCCTGCTTCCTGTGCTGTTCATGTTGTAGGAGCAGCCGGACTCCCAGGCCGGGCCGGCTCTCTGCAGGGCCCTGCTCTTACACGTCGGTGTTGTGGGAGCAGCCGGACTCCCAGGCCGGGCCGGCTCTCTGCAGGGCCCTGCTCTTACACGTCGGTGTTGTGGGAGCAGCCG